>JAVJGG010000055.1:96835-135028 GCA_035590195.1 Aviceda cuculoides
TTATCGTTATTAGTTTCTTCTTTTCTGTTCTATTAAACTGTTCTTATCTCAACCCACGAGTTTTACTTCTTTTTCCCAATTTCCTCCCCCATCCCACTGCGGGGGGGGGGAGTGAGTGAGCGGCTGCGTGGTGCTTAGTTGCTGGCTGGGGTTAAACCACGACAGGAGCATGGCTTTTTATCTCACCTGGGATGCACTACCACTGCAAGGAGAATTGCCCTCTCAGGCATGGTGTAGTAAACCCACAAATACCATTGCCCTCAGAGAGGAGGGAAACTGCCTTTCCCCCACCCTGTAATTGCACAGCTTCTCATCCTTGCTGCTGAAGCACCTCTTTCCTCTGCTACACTCTCTCAGCGCATCTGCCAGGGAAATGAGGTCCTTCCTTTCTTCCTTGGTACTTCTGACAAGCTGAGGCACTTGGGTAATGACTTTTCCCCAAACTCACCACCAGCTGCTTTCTAGCCAGAGAGGAGCAGAGGTCTAAGCATGAAGCGGCTCCCTGAGACTTTTGCTGAAGCTGATGGTCTCATGCCTGACAGCAGGAGAAGGCTTCGCGTCTGGCTGGGGTGATCTGCTTGCTCTGCCCTGAAACCGCTGCCACCAATGGGCTTCTTGCCCCCTGCGCCTTGGGTCGGCTTGGTGAGGCACTTGCATCCTTCCTCACAGGAGCTGGCAGCAGCGCATGGACATCCTCCCTGCAGATGTCCCTTTCTAAAAATGTGGTGCCCCTTTGCTGACACTTGCCTCACAGATAAGGCTTTGTCTGTGATCCTGAAGTTTCAGGCTGCACCTCCCCAGCCCTACAGCACCTATGCTGCCCACTAAACATCAGCAAAACATTTGTGCAACCGTGGATAAACAGCCAGTAGAAGCAAGGCCACGAGGGTCTCTGCCTCAGAGCCTAGAGGGTGAGATGGTTTCCCTGCGCTCTCTCTTACCAATGGGAAAACGCTCCTGTCTTCACCTTGTGCCCAGCAGAAGCCCCCTGGAACCAGCAACATAACACAAATGGTTTGCTGCTGACAGATCAGGAGCCATCATGAAGCACCCAAGGGCCCCTGGAAAGCATTGTCTCTCATCGTCTCTCTCCTAGGAGTGAAAGTGGACTCTTACCAGGAGTAGGGTGATGATTTCTGGCCTCCAACAAGCATGGAGGAAAAGAAGAGCATAGGACTGAAAGAACTCAGCTAAAAGATGATGGTGGCACTGGCTGCCGATGAAAATGGCAACAGACAGCAAGAACCAGAATCACTGTCAGCATCCCACAACACTGCCTGGCCCTGGGAGACAGCCACAGGTCTCCCAGTCAGATATGCAGTGTGATCAAGGTTTAGGTTCTGGAGGGAGGAGTGGAGATGGAAAAGACATGGTCCACATTCTTGGAAGTGGAGAAAAGCAACAGAAGCAGACCCGTATCATCCCCTCTCACTGTCTTGCGAGGCCTCCTGTGAAGGAGGTCCCTGTCCCCTTGCCCCTCACAGCTGATATCCTTTCTTCCTCCAACAGTGGCCAGAGAGCATGAGTGCAGCTGAATGCCCTTCCAGGAGCTAGAGAGTGATGGGTTTCAAGACTTCAAACTGGATCTCTTGGGAGTTAAACAAAAGCTTTCCCCCTCCACCAGTGGATGAAATGAGGCACCAGCTGTTGCTGGAAGCTGGGCAATGCAGGAGGCAGCTAATACATTCGGGTGATTTTAGACACATACAGTTATCTCAGAGAAGCTGATATATTCATCAGAAATGGGTAAGGAGCCATGGGTACTGGGGCTCTAGCGAGAGAGCTAGCTCATTGTACATCTGTGGTGCCCCAGCTAATGGAGTTTGGATGGGGTGTCCCTTAGAGGGAAGAGTCCCACTTAACTGAACTGCCAGAGCGTAGGCTAGTGAATGTCAGTTCACAGTCCTGTGAGCCTAACTCTGCCCTGTGCAGGGAGATAAGTCATGCCCAGAGCTGCTTCCAGTTGCAACAAGGCTATCACAGCTCCCACTTGGCTGGTGCAGGGCAGACCCTTCTCCTGGGGGTTCACCTGGAGCAGCACATGCCTCCACCCTGAGGAGGTCAGGCCAGACCTGCTGCAGTTCTGACACCAGCTTTACCCTCTTGTGATGCCATCAGGAAAAAGGTGAATTTCCACCATCCCTGTTCCTTGGTGGCAAACAGGGTCACAGTTCAGCATGAGCCCCTCTTTTGGGTCAAGCTTTCCTGTCTGTTCCATCCTTCAGCTCCTCTGCCCGCTACTTTGGCAGTAGAAGCTGAATGCCTGTGAGACTGCATGTGCTGACAGAATTCAGCCACCTCTCCCTTGAGCAGCGATGTTGTTGCCACACTTCGCCCACTCTGCAGCTAACGCACTGTGTGTGCTAAAAGGCCTCAGAAGGTGTGAGGGCAGTATCGGAGCTGCCTGAATTGCTCGCCCAGGGGCTGGGTCATGGGCATGGGACCCGCTGTCTGGCTGAAGAAGGTTTAAATACCTGATTCTTCCCATAATCCAAAAAGCTTGAGGTGGGGGAAGTTAAGCAATGGAATAAAAGACCAAAATAAATACGTAATGAAAGAGAGGCAGAGAAGCAATCCTGGGCTTAGGGCTGAGGCAACTGTCATCCCAGTGTTCACGGGGGGAAGCCAACGCGCTGTTTCCCCCCTTACTGTCCCATCCCATCCCACCCCATCCTTCAGCCCCAGAGAGACACCTTTCTGTTTGCAGCTCCGACCTGCTCTCATAGTTTCTCCACCCAGCAAGAGTGCTGAGAGAGAGAAAGCGGTGCTCAGAGGCCATCACTGCAGCTGGATCCAGCCGGGACTTCACCACTCAGCGTGGTCCATGTGATGGGTCCATTCCTGCTCCATCTTCTTCAGGCTGGTGGGTGAGAAGCACAGAGCGGTGGGGAGAGGCCAAAGCAAACCACACAGGGGGCAATTAAATACATGAGAGCCTGGAAGATGTGGATGGATGGAGACGCTGAAGCACATGCAGCATGAGGCAAGGTGCTCCAGCCACCGGCAGACGGGACGGCTGCTGCCCCATGTTCTAGGATGACATTACTGCAGGGAGCTGCAGCTGGAGCGGGGCAGCCCCAGCCAGCGGGAAAGTATGGGGAGACAAGGGGAGTACTGCAGTATATCATCCACTAAGCTGTGGGCTCTGCAGTAAAGAAGGTACCTGTTCTGGTAGAAATTTGTGCTTTAATATATTTTTGTTTGCTTGTTTAAAACAAGTTCCCACTTCCCTGAGGAAGCCCTGTCCGACATTCCCCAGCAAACATGGGGGTGTTTTTTTCTTCCTTCATTTGCTCTTCACATTTCTTCATTCCTATTTTTTGTCTTTCATTCCTTCTTTTCTGTGTGTTTCTGTTTCTTTCCTTCCTTCGTCTGTCTCTGTCTCTCTCTCTCTCTCGCACGTGCTTTTAAAAAATTTTTGTCTTTATTTTTAAATTTTGTTCTAGACATTATGACTTTCTCAAGGAGTGCTCCAGTTCTGAACCAGATCCCTTTGCGTGGTCATGCCTGTCAGTCTTTGGTAACATATGGACACTTTGGTGTGCCAGTGAGGAGGGGAAGAAGAGGAGCAGAGGTGGCTGAGTAGGGAAGGAGCAGGAATGTCTCAGTCCGAAGACAGGAGGGCTCACTTGCCATCATCTGAGCAGCACGTAAAGGAAGAAAGTCAATGGGCCACAAAGACGAGGGCTGTGCAGGGCCGTGACACCGCTTCCTGGAAGAGCAACCGCTGCCAGCCGAGAAGAGAGAAAAAGAATTAGTGACGGGACAGATCCAGACCTCATTGAACAAATCAGTGTCTTAGCCTCTCCTTCCACCCCGAACTACAAAGAATCTCCCAGATTTATTGGAAGATCTTTCTAGCTTTCCTTGGACATTCTCGAGGCTTCCCCAAATTATTTCTTTTCTAACTCAGGAGAAAAGGTTGAATCTTAGTTACTTTTGCAATCCAACCTTCCTTTCTTCCCCACAAGATTCAGCTTGAGTCAAACAAGAGGTTCTGCTTGTGTTTTGGTTACAGCTTGGCCATCCTAGCCTGAAACAGACTTTTAACTGCACCTGACTGCACCTGAAATTTTGAAATTTTTAGGGTGTTCTGACTTTTTTTAAGTTTTGTTTCCCCCTTCACCTTCGGAGTTAAAAAAATTGCTAAAAGTGACTCTTCCTCAACAAGGTTTTTTTCCTTCAAAAGTAAATAAGACAAACTGAACCTTGCTTGCAAGTGCCTGTCTGGTTCTAGTTTGCATACTCCGAACATCTGCTCTCCTGCCCACCTGAGGCATGTTATCAAGAGCACAAGCAGGACTAAGGCATGAGGCACACCAGTGATTCCCACCCAAAGACTAATGCCTACTTACTGCTTATGCAACTTGCTATGGCTTCAACCTACGGTGCACCTCAGTGACCGTGGGGTTGTCTCCATTTCTGCAATGCTGGCACCAAGGTGATGTGTATGGACTGGAAAGGGGCTGGTGGGATTTAGCTCAAGCACTCACTGTCAGGATCAGGAGGGAGATGATATACAGCTTGGGTAGCTTGCTTCCATCCTGCATGTGCAATACCCTGCCTGGCTGTGCCTCTCTGCTCAGAGGTCAATGGGAAGAAGCCCAGCCCTCCCTGGCTCCATGCCCCAAAAGGCAGATTTTTTTTTCCTGGAAAAGGACTGACTTAATGCTGGAGAGGCCATTAGAGCCTGAAGAAGGTCTTTCCCTTTCCAAAGCTCCCATACCTAGGGTTTCCAGGAAATGAGATATTGTAGAAGCCTTTAGCTGCCTGGGGATGACACTCCCAACTCAGCATACTGGTGCAGACTTCAACACACTGGTGTCTGGCAGCACAGTCCCTACAGCATCTGGTTGTTCCTCTAAGATCTTGCTAACTCATGACTGTAAAGAACAAGTTCAAGAGTCTGACAGCCTCTCCACTGACTTCTGCTGATGGAGCCAACCATCTTCTTGAGTCCCACCAACACGTCAATGTGCCCTGAAATTAGCTGCACATCCCTAGCACAAGCATTCATGTATGCACTCCCACTGGCTTGTTTTCCTCTGAGGCATGCGTACTCTCACCCTTATTTGGTCCAACTGGCTTCCTTGGACAGTCCCCCTTTTTCAGAGTGACATCATCAATGGCAATGTCCCCCTCGTAGCTCGTGCCCCGGACACCTTCAAAGATGATCTGCAAGCAGAGCATGGGACAGAGCCCAGCGTGAGGCTGCAGTTGTGGAGGACCCGTCCCGCACTGTGGGGCTCTGCAGAGGTGAGCAGGGCACACACCAGATCTTATCAGGTTCCCCAAGTGAATGATTCCTCCCTGTTTGTCCATAGTCATAGGATCCAAAGAGCCAGACCCCACTGCTTACAGGACCAACCCTGTGTGCTGAGCACCTGTAGAGTAATAAATGAGCATATAGAGCTCTACTTTAATAAGTGTGCTGTACTAACAAGCCAACCAATACTGAACAATGCTTGCAAGAGTAACTAAATTCTTATTTATTATTGTAAAGCACGCAAAAGCATGCTGAGCATTTTGCTACAGTGCCACAACTTACCAGCCTGCACAGACCCAGTTCTCACAAACAACCCTACAACAGCAAAGTAGCATGTTGGGCAAAAGCATCAGCAATAAGACATCCAGTAACAAAGCAACCCACTTCCTGGGTACACATAAACAACTCAATGAGCAGATACAGAGTGCCCTGTTCATATTCACAAGCTGTCCTACAGTCCTAAACCAGGGGGACAGTGGGGGTGGGCTCTTGCAGCAAACACTAGAAGAAACTTCTAGCACTCAAAGTCAGTTTACACCAGCAGGCCAGCATCCCCCAACTGCTCAACACCAAGAGACCGGTCACACAGAGCTGGTACCAGAAGGAGCTCTTTGACAAGCAGTTTCCAGACCAGCAATAATCAGAAAATTTATAGTGCCAAACTGATGCTTGCACATAATGTTGGATAGATTCAGAGAGAAGTGGATTTGGTTTCTGTGCATCCACCAAGCTCTTGCCCTGCCCCAGTGACCCTGGGGGGTGGAGAGTTCTCAATGCCCTCCCTGTGCCTGACCAGCCCCTGTGCCACAGAGGCAGATGTCTGCTGGGAAGTCTCCTACAGCCCATGGCACATGGACAGGACAGGTGGCAGGTGGCTCCTTGGCTGTGGACCTGACTTACCTGGAAGGGTCCGGGCGGGTTGATGGGCACGTGTGCTTGCTGCCACATGTTCCCCCGGTTCCCACTGAGCGACCAGACCTGGGTGTCGATGGCTCGCTTGTTCCGCACACGAACTAGCAGGTTCAAGGAGCCTGTAAGAGAGAAACCGGGTGCTGGCATGAGGGGGCAGGCAGGCAACCCTGCCTGCTGGGCTGGCCCCCAGCATAGCTCTGGGGCTCAGCCTCAAGATACAGCTGTATGCCCCAGCCAGCCCAGGGACAGCCTGCAGAGCCCCAGTGGTAACCTCTGGAGGGATACAGCTTTCTCCAGGATTGATGGGCAAATGCCACTGGCGATGTTTCATCCGTCTGGGCTCTCCAGGGGAGGACACAGACGCAGATGAAGACAAAGAGGACAGTATGAGGAAGAAGCAGTCTGTAGCACGGCTAGGGTGGCACAAGAAGGGAGTGGCAGAAATGCTAGCTGCAAGGGACCTCCAGAGGCATCCCATCCAACCTCCAGCTTGAAGCTGTCTCCAGCTCTACGTTAGGGCAGCAAGGTTTTGCCTGGCTAAGTCTTGAAATCCCCTGACAAAATAAACTTTTCCTAATGTCCGATATGAACCTCCAGCACTACCAGTTGTGGCTGCTGTTCCCTATTACATTGTCTAATACTAATTGACGAGGTTTTGGCTCCATTATCTTTGAAATTCTCCTTCAAACAGTTGGGGGCCAAGGGCTGATAAGAGCCTCCTCTTTGCCAGACTGAACAAGTCCAGTTCCCTCAACCTCTCTTCCCCAGGACTTCTGCTCCTGGCCCTTGACCATCCTGATGCCCCTCTGTTGGACCCACACCAGTTTCCCTACATCCCACTTGAACTGGAGAGCCCATGACACATGTTTGCCTCTCCCTGTTCACCACTAACACCTGATGTATGCTATGCAGCTTACAGCCCTCTCCCTGCCGTGGCCCTGGCCATCAGCTGCAGAAAGATAAACCTGTGTCCTCAGATGCCACTTGCCCTGGAAGCAGCCTTGGAGAGAGCAGCCATTCTTTGCTAGCGTGGGTGGCATTGCCTGTTTCAGCCCAGCCCCATGTTTTCAGAGGGACACAAAGACCCTGTGAATCAACACCCACTTCAAGTTCTTTCAAACAAAGCAATTCCCAAAAGCTTTCATCTGCCATTAAACCAAAACCATAGCCAAGAAATCTCAAAGCATTTTCCAGTTCTCACTTTGAAAACAGTGTCATAGCCCCCTACCCTCCATCCACAATGAAACCATCCCAGTGTGTTTTCCTGCAGCATCTTTTCAGTAATCTCCTCAGATTACTTTTCTTCCTTTTTTGTTTCAGTGGCAAAACATTTTTAAACATTCACTCAGGGCTGACCTGAAACACTCTTCCTTTTTTTTTTCCAATTCAGCTGGCAAACCAAAAAATAATCACAACTCCAGTCATGCTGTTGCTCATCAGTGTTTCTGGTCTCCATACACAGACATATTACACCTGAGAGCAGAGAGGCAATAATAACCCCTACTTTTATGTCAATAGTCTGTCAGCGCTTGGGATGCTACATTCCTGTCTGGGTATGCCCTTCTGAGAGGCAGCAGCGAGAGGTCAGGGGAAGAGACAGGAAAAGAGACTTTCCTATATAATCTCCCTTCTACATGATCCCCTGAAATGCTTCATTCTTGGCGCATCAACCTTGGGGGCACTGTGTGAAGGACAAGGGCTTGGAAGTACCCCTGTCAAGCGCCTGGCTGTCCAAAAGCGAGAGATAACATCACAGGGAGTTCAGAGATGCATAATAAAGATGATAAAATGTTTAGATTCTGAGTGGCTGACTTACAAGAAAAGGTTAAAGAATGAAGTGAAGAAAGAGGGGCATGTTATGGCATGGAAATATTCAGAAGTGTTAGCACAGAGGGTAGCTGAGAAAACTAGATGAAGGACAGGGAGGGTGTATCCAATTCCCTTCCCCAGTGGTATCCAGTTTGGGATGCACACCACAACCCAAGATAAGGAGTGAAATAACTTGTTTCTCTCTCTGTTGAGACCACCTGGCACTGCACAACCTTGGGGAGACAGAGCTAGGTGAGTGGGATCTCCCTCCTGGAAACACAGTGCCAAGGACGAGAGAAATCACTACAGGAGCCTCTGGCAAAACCAGCTTTGAGCTGCTGGTTTCTTGGTGTCTTCCCTGCCCTCAAGAGCTTCCTACGAGGGAAAGTCTCTCTAAGTAGGATACCTAGCCCTCATGGAGGCCCTTGGCCAAACATAACCCCATAGATCAATGTGAACAGGAGTGTGTTCAGAGCAGCTAATTACAGACACCAGAGCCAGTGAGGTGAGGTATTGAGAGTGAATGAAGAATTAATATGGACCTGCTAGCAAGCAAGGATTAAAACCAACTGTTGTCTATTCTACCCTCATTTGGGGACTTGCAGCTAGGATCCGCTGTGCAAGAGCCTGGCTGAGTAGCCAGCACTGGGACAAATCAGGCAGCAAATGAACTTTGATGCCGCAGGAAAAAAGCGAAGGTGAGAGACAAAGAGACTGAGAGAAGCATCTGGAATGCAAATTAGTGCCCCCAAAGCACTGGCTGTGAATGCCTGGCCTAAACCCAAACCAAGCCTGAGCATATCCTGGCTGACAACTCCATGTCCTTGCAGCATCAGGAAAAAAGTTTCAACCTTTTGGCCCACAAATTCCCTAAAAGAACAATACTGAATACAAGCAGGCATTCTTCAAACGGTTTGCAATTGGAAAGGAAGCTCCTTTATTTGCCACAACATGTGGTGTTTCACCACCCTTGTCTACACATGGAAAACTGAAGGTCAAAACAGACGAACAGCATGCCCACGACCATCTTACAAATCCGCCAGGGTTGTGAAGGGGAGTCAGATCTCATAGCCCTATTTGCAATTGCTGCTAAGTTACACAGCCTCCCTGAGGCTGGGAAAGAACCGCGACACCTCCCTTTCCCAGTAATGCTGCCACTGGGAATGTGCTTCGGGGAGGCACGGCAGAGACTCCAGGACTTCAAACTAAACAGGGATGAAGCCTCTATCCCATCTGAACTGGGTCCACAGTGTTGTAGATGTTAAAGATTGTGCAGGTCTTCTACTTTATTCCCTTTTACCATGTGTCAGTCTGCCACAGGCTGCCAGTCAAGTTTAAGGGCATGTAGCCTGTGATGGAGGTACTTGGAAATGAACCTTCAGATCTGAGCTCCAGGCAGAGCCATAAAACATTGCAGTCCTGAACTATAGAAAGCTCCAAGTCAACTTTCCAATTGCTCAGAGCTTCTTTATCTCCATTTTTCAGTCTGGCCCCCAAAGTCAACTGTGTGATGGTACAAGTGCTGTGGGCCTTTGTGTTTTGCAAGGGAAAGCTTTGGGTTCAGCCCACTGCCCTGAAATCAGATGTTGTTCCAGGATCCCACTTACAGTCATGAAAATCCATAGATTAAGCCCCAGGCTAAAAAGGGAGGTGGCGCCTATGTAGATATTGACATCCACAGCTCCTGACCTCTGGTGAATTCACACCTGCCCACACCCACCTCCATGCAATCTAGCAATACCCATCTCATGCCTTATTAACAATCTTCACACCCTGTGTGGCTTTCATCATGTCACACAAGTTCAGACCAAACCAGCCACCTGATGCTTCTAAGGTGCCCCTCCTAAAGCACAAACTATATTTCCAAATCCCACTTTGCTGGAGGTGGCCAATGCACGGTCCGTGCATGTGTGGGGTGTGAGGAGCCTATTCAGAGCTATGAACTGACTTGCCACATGGTCCTTAGCAAACTGCTTTTACCTACTTCCATTTGCTGACATGGTATGATGATGATAATCAAGAAGGATAATAACACTCACTCACTTAGAGGGGAACTCAGAAACATAGCAAACATTTTATGAGACCTGAGCAAGAAGACACTAGAGAACAGAAGTACCTGAGCTCTTCTGCCTTTCCAGTGGTCATAAACTGAAGAATCAACATCAGACCTGCTCTCCAACCCCCATGCTTCTATCAGTGGAGATGTGAAAGGCCCATCTGGGATGTTCTCCAGCACCAGCTGTTGCAGCCACCCCTTTTGTGTGGTTTTATACTATAATCATGCCTAGTTTCCTGTATCACAGTCCAAATCCAGCTGGCCAGTTTTGTTACCTATTTCTGCCATTGTCGCCCCTTCCCCATCTCCTTCATCAGATGTGTCTGGCATTTCCTAAGGGCACCTGCTGGTGAGGCACACACAAAACCAGGACATCTATCTGCTGCTAAATCTCTCCAGCTGACCAGAGACAGGCAAACACAAGGGAAGTCCCAAAACACCAGCAATCCTGTTGTTACCTCTCCCCATACAAGGCAATCTTTGCATTTGTCTCGTAATCTGTATTATTCCTTCTTCCCAACCAAAAGGGAGAATAAAGGCTGGTGACAAGTGATGAGGAATCAATTACAGGGAGAGCGAGCCGTACCTTCTGCTGGCTGCCTTTAAGACCAGAGCTGGCATTTCAAAAGAGTGGCACTCACACAAAAGAGCACCAGCTGGGCTGCCAGATAGGGTAGCCCAAGGGATGCCTTTAAATGTTACCTTCGTACAATAAGAAAATGTCTTTTCTCAGTTTCCACAGGATAGGGACTTTACTGTCACATTGAATAGCAGTGTAGATCCAGAAGAGCTGGCACAGGCAGCACTGGGGGGGAGGCAGGGTCTGTAAGGGCAGGGCCACGGGCACAGTCCATGCAGGATGGCAGAGAAGGTAGAGGTTTCCTCAAGAGCTCTCTGTGGGACAGCTGGGGGGGCTTAATGTGAGGTGATGGGTTGGGGAAAGGCTGAGGCACAGCTTAGTTTACATGGCTCAGATGGAAGGCAGGCAGCCAGAGCAGCTAGGAAATAAAGGGAGGACAACGCTGCACACTGAGAGATGGGGTGCTGTGCCAAGTGCAGCAGAGCTCCATGGGATGGGTAGGGAAGGCTGTTGGGATCCACAGCCAGGAGCTGGGCTGGCAGAAGGCTCATGTGTAGCCTGGTCTCACTGCGACTCCCTGCTGCGCTCCTGCAGGATTCCTGCTCCAGCACGGGGTGATTGCAGGAGATCAGCTTTCCATGAGAAGTCCTAGCTGCAACCCCAGTTAAGGTTTGGCACCCAACTGGGAATCCCATGGCATTTCAACTGCAGGCAAGACAGACTGAGCTCAGAAGAAATTGATTCATGGCAAGAGATGTCCAGTAGTTACATGGTGTGGAGAGGACTCAGACCTCGTATAACCTGGCAGATCACCTGGAGACCCAATGTGAGGGCTAAAACCAGGCCAGGGAGAAAAGAGCTCTTACCTTTCTAACAGGGGCTCTGAGCACTTTCTTAAGTGTGGTTTAGTTTTAACACCACTGACCACAAACCAAAAGCCCAAAGCTTAGTACAGGCAAATCCCAGGAGTGAACAACAGTCCCCAGAAACAATCTATTACTGTTCATAATCCCCGCAACAAACACAGGTCTCTCCCCCTCTCGCATTTAAATGGATGTTAATGAATAGCAGTCAGTGTCAGGCTGGTGTTCTCAGTCACAGTGCCGTGGAGGAAAGTTACTGCTCTGAAAGTGAGGAAGCAGAGGGTGGTAAAATAGTCATAGCACAGACAGAGATGGAGAAATAATATCATAGTTTCTAGGAATGTAAGTCGTCTTTGTGCCATGATAGGATGTATTTACTCTTTCACAGTCTCTAGTGATGCTTCATACGTTAACATCTGCAGAGTAAGACAATTAAAGCCTTTCTGCTTTCCACTCCTGATTACAGAGAACTTTATCTCTACATGTCTTTAACTGATCTCAGCTTGGTGTGCAGGGTTCCCTGTGTCCAGTCACTAGGTCACTACACAGACCCCTTCCTGCAGCCACCACTTCAGTAACTTCAGAGTGGGAGGGTTCAGAGAGCTCATCGACAGCGAGAAAACGGAGTCTTGGTCAGAGTTTGGAAAGCACCACTATCCCACCTATACACGAGGCAGCTTTAGAGAGGAACTGAGCAGGTTCAGTGCTGTGCCACAGGCCAGCTAATTGCTATGGGACACTCTCTTTCTGCTTCATTATGGTGGGGAGGCTATAGTGAAAGGGATCAAGGGAATCAAAGCTTCCAGTTCGCTGCTGCAGCTGGGACTTTCTGGGGATATAAACAGCAATATGGTACATTTTGATTGGCAATGTTTCCCCTACAGCAAACCTGTGAAAATTACTTATATCTGGCTACAGGGAATTTTCTTTGGATTTTAGTGTGGATTTAAAAAATCAAAGAAGGAAACACATTTCCACCCCTGACCTCCTAAACCAGATGAGGATGGGCTTGAAGCAATATCCCCTGACAAGGCAAAGCCAATTGCACAGATTGATCTATGAACCATCACTATCTGACCTGTCTGTCATGCATATGAATTTTGGGATGGAGGGAATGGACCAGCAGAGAAGCAACAGCACTGCACTGTAAAGAGGCAAAGTGGACACGTGGCTGGACCCCGGGGGAAGACATGCTGGACAGAGGGACCTGGGGCATGCAGGCAATGGGGTAAATGCAACGGTATGGTCATGCCTGCCTTGTGATGAGGAATGCAAGTGCTAACGTGAGGAAGGCAGGCAAACTACAGCTACAGCTCCTTTTCTCCAGCACATCCCCACCTCTCTGTGTACATAGAGAGCAGATGGTGATATGGTAGGAGCAGACTTGCAATGGAGCTATGCTTGAGCTCCTTTGCTCATTTGATCCATGGTCTAATTAGAGAAAGCGTTGGCATGGAAAGATGAATGATGCAAGACTTCCATCTTTAATGCTATGTGTATGGAACAAAACCCTGCCACCCTTTTTCATGGAAAATTCCCTCAGAGGTTGTTTGTGACTAGTAACAGGCTTTCTATGTGTGGACAACAGGATGTGGTTTAAGGAATTCAAAAAAGGAAGAAAAAAATCTCCATGCTCCACAATGTTAAATTTATGCTACCTCAGAAGAACAAAGGCCCATCCAATATGCAGTCAGAACAGGGTAGAGGGAGGGTACAGAGTCTGGCATTTAAAAGGCAAGAATCGGGAGTCCTTGGGCTTTTCGCCAACTTCATGTCCAATTCATTATGCCGTCTTGCTTAATCACATCCCTTTCCCGTACTTAAACATTTTGCAGGGGGCAATGTGGACAGACTATGTCCTTCCCTACAGGACAGATGGGGTGTCTGACTCAGCCCCAAGCCCAGCTGTGTTTTCACAGCCCCTGAAAGCCACTGTGAGCAGCAGCTCTGCTCCCATGTGCCAGCTCACCGCGCTGCTGTGCTGCACAGCGCCTGCCCATGGCCAGCGCAGAAGTCGCCATGGCAATTCACAGCAGATCTGACCATGGGATCAGGCCAGCAGCAGGTTCCCTCTGCCTATCACCTGCCAAGCCATGCTCCCACTTCCCTTCAGTCTAGACACTCAGCCTAGTAGTGACCAGGTCCTCAGTTTCCCCACACCTCCTGGAGATCTCCTGCCTAGGCAAGCAGGCAGGATGGTGCCTACCACTCTCTCAGCTGGACGCATGCTTGTTTACAGCCCAGCAAAGTGCAACAATACAATCTACATAAATGCATAGCAGGCAGAAACAGACCCTTCCCATACAGCAGTGTTGCATTCCTTGCTAAGCTTGAATAGATAAACTAGACAGACCAAATCCTTGATTTTGTGTGTTTAACAGAAAAAAAGCCCTCTTGTCAGTGAAATTCCATTGGGAAGGAAGATATACTAAAGGTACAAAGTGTCTTGTCAGGGAAAGCTGGCTGCAGTAGCAGAAGGAAACATGATTTCAGCAGAGCAAAGGGAAAGGGTGATTCAGGGGTAAATTCAGAGCTGGCCACTTGTCAGGGCCATGGCTGTGTACAAGCCCAGCACTGCCTCTGGCTCAGCCCCAGGCAGGGCAGAGGGACCCCCAGGTGCTCAGCACTGAAATGGATGCCGCCACTGCCTTCGTGGCTCTGTGCAGCTCCTGGCAAGCAGGATGGGATGTGCTGGTGGGGATGCACCCGCAAAGCCCTGACTCCCCCAGTGCAAGGCAGGCAGGTTCTCTGGGCAGCAAAACAGCCCAGCCCTGCTGCCTTTATTGTGGCCCTAATCATTCCAAACACAGCACCATCTTTCCCTTAATTTAATAAGCAATTGTGGGAGTATTTCTGCACCATTTCTGGTAGGCATGTGGGGCAGGGGGACAGAAGGCATGTGAATTAGCCTTTAGGGGGCATGTGATGGGGAAGGGGGGCTGGCCCCAGCTTCAGCTGCCAGCAAAACCACCTGCACAGGGGCTTGGTTTGTCCAGAGAGGGCTCCAAAGGAGGCCCAGAGGGTGATTCGGTAGGGTCAGACTCCTGTTTGTCCTGAGTAGGAAGACAGCCAGTGTTGGTCTTTGTCAGACACACCAACCTCTCTCTTCTCACCTGGCAGCCTGCATCACTCACCACTCTCCTAAAGTTGACCACTGCAGATTACAGCATCTAAATTAATCTCAAACCCCAGAACGGACTGTCTTGATTATGGTCCTAAGGCCCTACAGAGGGTAAATGCCAGACCATGGCTTCTCATTACAAAGACCGTGTCCAAGGCGGGCCTTGAGACCTAGTCTGGTGGAGCAGCTGTGAAGAAGAGCCTCCGTAGGCAGCAGTGCTGGCCAGCCCACGGACAAGATAATTACACTTGCTCTGTGCCTCACGCGGGCAAGCTGCAGCAGCCCATCTTTCTTCCCCTCTGATGTTTTCTGGAATCAAGCAGTCTGAGGCAGCCAGGCAGCTCCTTCCCTCTTACTGTTGCTGTACCTGGTGGTCTCCAGAAGTGCTGGATACTACCTCAGGGAGGAAAGGCCAGCCTGCGGGAAAATGAGAGTACAAGGAACGTAGCAAGAAGTTGCCATGCATAGGCAACTTTTCCCACCAATTTTGCAGACTCAGGAAATGGAGCGTACCATAGTTGCTGTGAGGTCTGCTTGCTCCTTGTTCACCCTCTGTTTCGTGACATGCCCAGATGCCTCCAGGAAAATGCTCTCTCTTCTCCCAGCTTTGATAACAGACCCTTTCATCTTTGCCTCCAGAGACAGATGGGTCCTTTGAGCAATTCATGTGCTCAGCTCTCAGACTGAGAGCATGCACTGTACTCAGCTCTCTCAGATGAGCTGAAACAGAAGTCTGCTTCATAGACACTGCCAGGCTTAAAAGAGCACAACAGCCAGACAGGGGGAGTCTGCCTGCCTCCCTTCTGTGGGAAGGCTTTGCAAAGACCTCAGCCAGATAGGAAGGAGCCTCCCAGAGCCCCCAAAATACAAGTGGTGTCTGTGGAAGGGTTCCTGACAAAAACCCTGAAGAAGCAGTTGTACTTATGCTGAGCAAGACTTTGCCCGTCTCTCCTCTATCCCTGTTAACAACCTATTTCCCCATCATCATCCAGGCTGTGGTCTCTCAGTCCCAGGAGCCAAGCACAGGGCAGCTGCACTGCTGCAGGGCTTGGAGCAGATGGGCTGTTTTAGTGTGATGCTGAAGCCAGCAAGACAGCAGAAATGAGCAGCTGAGATCACATATTCTTCCTGTTGAACTGAAGATACCACTCATAATCTGTTCTCTGGCCTCCTCCTCCGCCTGACCCAAGCAGACATGAGAGGTGAATGTTTCGGGCCTGGGAAGTGGTTTGCTGCAGGAAAGCTGTTAGACTGTGTTCCCAGCTTTGAGGCAGGATGCATTATAGCAAGACACTCCTTTCCCATTTCATGCCTGGCTGTGCTTTCACCAGAAAGCTCCCAGGGGACTGGCTGAGACAGTGAGACTCCCAGCCTGGATCTGCAAACTCCTTCAGTTCAAGTGCTGGGGTGTCTGTCATCCCTGCAGAGCTCTCTTTGGAAGAGGCAGTCACTCCTGGAAGTAATGGTGATGACTGACACATGTTGAGCGTTTTTTTATTTTCTGGGAAGCATTTGAATACATGGTACCAAATCATGTCTTGTTGAAGTTCAAGAACAGATTGAGATGGTTGCACAAGTAGTGCAAGATAGTTATGAACTCTGCTCCCCCCCCCGCCCCGGCCTTTATCCTGTCAGAGCACCCAGGGGGGTCTCCAGATGTGCACCTGGAATAACCAAGTTCAGTCTCCACTTGTACAATTACAGCACTGGTGAAATAGTTAATGGTCCATGGAGAGAACAGAAGAGTGATCTGGGAGTGCTAAAGAAGTAGCTGGATAGGCACTGAGAGCTCCCATTTCCTCTTAATGTCTGTTAAGTTTTGTATCTAACAATTTCAGGGTCTGAATAATTGATGCAAAACCTGATGTCTCAGGAGACAATCGGGTTGCAGTATACTCTTACAGCTACTCAACTCTGCGCAAGGTGGCTGCTGCTGCTGTAAGCCAAGTCTGAATGGAAAGATGCTTTGCCGACAGCCTGGAGCAAAGGAGGGGGGAATCATAGAAGCTTCCCACCAGAGAGTAACAGTGACTCAAATCAGGTGAGCAGGAGCAAAGATGATCTGTGAGGATTCAGGGCATCTGCAAATGAATTGGTGTCAGCAACCTGTGCCTCTGACAACCTTCCCAACAAATTCTGCAGCAGGAATGTGCTCAGATCATGACTGGTAAGAGGACTTTTGAAAAAGGCAACATTTCAGTGGCTATCTGCACTGGGAACTTGTTTTCTTCATGCCAAGCTCTTTACATGCCAAGCTCTTTGGCTTAGGGATGATTCAGTCCCACACCTGCAAGCCATGTCAAGCATGCTGTTGGTGCTCTTTGTAAGTAAACATCAAATGAAGGTGTAGACACATAGTAATTACTGGGCTCCAGCAAGAGTAACTGAAGGGAGTACTCTGCCCTTGGTTATGCAGGAAGTTTGATTAGATGATGTATTGGTCCCATCTTGTCTTAATAATCTTTAAATCTACGGCTCTAATCCAAAGTTCACTGAAGCCTTTAGGAAAACAATGACTTCAGTGGTCTTTGGTTCAGAGCCACTGTATTGAACCTACAGAGCTTGAATGACACTTTACAAACATGTGGTTATCTTGCCAAGTGTTTATGATCCTTGCTCATGGTATTTGACTAACTTCCCCAAACCCAAAGCAGATACTACCAGAAGAGCACAGTCTATCCAAAGGGTCCATACCACAGCCCACAGGAAGCTGCTGGATGTCTGCACAAAACATTAGTCAAATACACATCTATTGATGGAGGAATAAAAGCCAAGAACCCATCTGAATAAGTGCAAAAAGGGAGAGTATTAAAAAAATTGAATAAATTTTTTCATTACAAACTGTTAATTTAACTCTAACTGCAACTTGTTTTCAAGAGCCTAGAAGGAAGTGAATCATACTCATCAGGAAAATCAGCCTCCCCTCAATCAATCCAGTGATGTAATCTCTACCGTGTGGAGTTATTGCACTGGAGATAATGGTATGGTTTTCATGAAAGATGCATCTGTATGTAAGGCAAACTTTCTATATCCAACAGAATGCAGCTACCTCCAGGGTGCCACCTGTATAGCTGTGTGCAGTAGCAGGGTGCTGTGTTCATAAACAAGGTTTGGGTAGGGAGGAGGGAGCTACAATGTTGAATCTTACAAAAAAGACATCTTCATGGTTCAAATTGCTTTTACATTGTCATAGCTGGTACCTATCAATCTGTGTGGCCTGACAGCTCTGCTACTGTCACTTATCAGAAACAAGATGCAGCCACATGGCATCCATTCTAACACTCGCTCCTATGTGTGATCATCCATCACGACCTCTCAAACACACCTTTGCACTGGTTGCATTATCTGAGTTGAAGAAGTAAAGAAGCAACTCAGTGTGGCAGGCCTTCCAGATCTGTGTTTCCTACTCAGCAGGAGGGCGTCAGTGGTGACACCACCAGTGTAAGTGGCCTGCCTATAACCCAATTACCTCTGTGAAACAGCTTATGGCTTTCTTGAACTTGGATGCTGTGCCAAGTGATCTGATCAGGTCTTACTGCTTCTAGTGATTCAGAACCAAAATCCCTCTTAATCAGTCCCAAGCGCTGTTCCTCACGGTATCATAGAATAGAATAGAATAGAATAGAATAGAATAGAATAGTTCAGTTGGAAAGGACCTACAACCATCATCTAGTACAACTGCCTGATCACCTTGATCACCTCTCTAGGAAGCCTGTTCCAGCGTCTGACCACACTCTCAACAAAGAAATGTTTCCTAATATCTAGTCTGATCATCCCCCAATGCAGCTTTGAACCATCCCCATGCACCCTGTTACTAGATTCCAGGGAGAAGAGATCAGCACCTCCCTCTCCACTTCCCCTCCTCAAGAAGCTGTAGAGAGCAGTGAGTAGTTTACAATTTCACTGGAAGCTTCCCATGCTGATTATACATAGGCTAGACTTAGCTGGGCTGGTCAGATAAGGTCTGTGTCATCACTAAGCTGGAACAACAACATCTTTAACTCTCCATGAGTTTGCCTCATGAAAATAAGCCTGTTCTCTGATTTCTGGGAGAGGAACTGGCCAAGGTAAGACCATGACACTGCTACTGCAAAAAGGAGGCTCAAAGTACAAAAATTGCAAGCCAAGAGCAGGGTCTTCAGACATTGCAATCAATCATGCCCAGCTCCTGAAGCCCAGGACTTGCCAGTTTCACTACAGGAAGCAGCTGAACAGTCCCATCTTGGGAGGTACCCCAGGGCAAGGTGCGGTCTTTGCCTTCTCCCCTCTCTGAGGCCGTATCTCATCATAAGCCTGTGTGCAGTGACTACTGCTATTAGAAACACAGCAAACATAGTTTGAAAAGGGTCTACCAGTGAGCTCACAAATCAGAAGAAGGCTAAAAAAACGCTGCTTGGGTACATCCTACATCACTGCTTTTATTTAGGTACCCCTGGGAGCAAGTAAACTCTTTGACTCAAGTGTTTTCCCCATAAGCACAGTCACTGGTTCATGAGCTGGGGAGCTGTAGCATTAGCAGTCACTGTGTACCATGGGGACCATAACGGCCACACAAAAAGCTAAATTCACTGTGGCTGAAATTTCCTTGTCCCTTTGAGCAACCTTCCTCCTGTGGTCTGACCATGAAGGCATCTCTTGCTGCAGGGTCTGCAAGAGCATCCAGCGGTGGGCAGGAGGCCGTGCAGATCATAACCTGGCTACCACTGAGCTAAACGATGTGAGAGAGAGGTGGCAGGGGACTGCAGTGGGAGCAGTCCACTGGGGACACTGTCCCCTCAAAGAATCCCCCTCCCAGGCAGCCCCTGGGAAGGGAGGAAGAGGAGTCTGATGGCTGAAGCAAGGACCTGATCTGCTCCCAGCTGTGATGCTGACTCACCAACCCAATTCGACAAAGAAGCTTTCTGAACCTGGTGCCTGGTTGCTGCCTGACATGGTTCCTCTCCTGAAGAAAGCAAGCAATTCCTTGCTTGATACATCTGCACCTGCTGCAAGCAAGACACCCTCATTCTTGAATACCTGGTGGAAACAGGATTTCTTTCTTTCCCCTCCCCCTGATTTTTGTGTTTGGGCTGGCAGGATCGTAGGGCAACGTGAATGCTTGCTCCAGGTGGGGCACAGGAAGGAAAACTGATGACCAAATAACTCCAGAAGAACGGAAATTGCCTCTAGGGAGCTCCCCTTCACTCTGCTCTCTCACCAGCTGAGAGATATTCAACATCACCCTGCTCTACTAGTCGCTGAATATTTTATACCATGACTACAAACACTCCATTTGTATTCTGTTTCTTTCGTCATATCTATTATAAACGAGGAGTGTCTGGGAACTCTCCCAGGGAAGATTTGCCTGGATGGCTATGGATATTTTACAGTCAAATTGTGAGAGTAAACCAGCTCTCAAGTTCTGTAGAGGGGGAAAAAAGGTAATAAAAGGGTTATTAAAAAAATAAATAAATGTCGGGATTTTATACAGCTTCTTTTCATAGTGACAGAGCTTCAGTTTGCTCCACGATGGAGCTGGAGCTGCTAGGAGAGGCTTGGGCTGGGAGATGTCCTCTTGCTGGCACTGTCTGCCAACAGGAGGTATGTGATATGCTCTCGCTAAATGCTACGGCTGGCTTAGCAGGGCTGGCACCTGGCTTGGTAGGACTGGGCTGGCACTAGGTGAGCCAGGGGTTGGAGCCATGCCTGCAGGCATCAGGGATAGCTTGCTATATGGGAAGCAAGACATGGCCCAGGGTTGTAGCCACCCCATCTTTACCTTCCTATTGTCACATATGTGATACAGGTAGGAGGCCAGGGTCTGTCTCGTCATTTGACAGAAGTCCTAGCAAGAAGCCCTGTATCTGAGTTCACTCTCCTTCAACCAAGGGCTGAAGAAACATCCTTTGATCTCAGGCAGGCTGCTACTTCCCCAGGGGACTCTGAGAGGACTTCAGCCACAAAGGGCATCAAGCCTGGCACCATCTGAACAAGCTAAAGCTTCCTGGCAGGTTTTCACAACCTCTGTAGAAGCAAAACCAGCCAGGGAGTAACCAACATGCATTAGAAATGTAGATCGAGCCATTAGACTTGCTGGTGAAACAGAGCATGTCCCTAATGTGGGTTCATTTGTGCGTGTTCGGGGATGAGGACAGCTATGCCAGAGCGCTGCCAGCATGGCAGTAAGGAAAAAGACCAAGTAGCATAAGCGTTAGTAAGTAGCGTAGTGGGAATGATGAAAACCAGACGATTTCAGGATTACTAGGCATTCTGATTTTTCCTGGAAAGGCCTCAGTTTCACCCTGGTGCCCCAATATGTAGAATAGAGGCCAAAATGATTACAGGATATTATGACTGGCCCTAAAAGAAACTCCAGAGTAGAGAGCAGATATGAGGTACTAAATTTCAATCTGCAGACAGGTATATTGTGGGTTCGCTAGACCAAGCCACATATTCCACAGGCAAAGAGAAAAAGAACTTTTTCATATTACTTTCTCTTTCATTCTCTATCTAGTCAGTCTAACTTTAAAATAATTTATTTGCCCTCAGCTCAGCAGCACCCACCCTGTAAATCATCATATGGCACTAAAGAGTCTATCCATCTTGCACAAATTTACCAGCCCCTTTGTGCATCAAGGGGAAAATGGGGAGCAGGCAGGGGCAGTAACATTGAGCATGTAGGGAAAAATCAACAGATACAAAAGATGCCTGAAGCCAAAGAATAGAAAATAGCACTTGGTGGCTTTCTTAGGTCTTGGGAGTCACTGTATCTTTTGCTCTGAGCAATTTGTGGGTGGAGCAAATGAATAAAGAGTTAAAATGCTAAAAGCCAAAAACCTGTAATGAATTGATTCCCTGGCATGTCCTGTCCACCTCATCGCCAGACAGACTACCACATGAGAGCTGTAAAACAGCTCTCTTCCAAAAGCAAGCAAAAGCTGATGGGCTTTTATTTTCCCCTTGAAATTAACTTGGAAATATGACACATTGCTGTATTCCTAAAAGAAACAAAGCAAGAGGGGCCTTCTCCCTCCACATCTTCTTCCCTTACCAGTCTCTCACCAGTCTGGGCCACCCTTCATTGCAATCACAAAGAATGAGATCCCTTTCAAAGCCTCCAGGAGAAGACATGCAGGAATTAGGCAGCAAGGCTGACTGACCACAACGGACAACAGCAGGGAACAAGGGAGTTTGCCAGCCAGCATTAACAGCTGGACTCTGTCAGCTAAGCAAGACCAGCAGGTCCAGGAAAACCTGGTGAGAACAAACACTGACAGTGCTCTGAGCAACCTGCCGCCCCTGGTGTGAAGACAGCACAGAGCAGCCTGTCTGCAGCGGGAATACAGGTGCGTGCAAACACCTCCGACCTAGCTGGACTCTGAGTGCAGACAGCAAATACAAGCCCTCAGAGCAAAGACAGAGATGGAGACCTCCTCAGTGAACCATAGCCCAGCTCTTACCACATGGCACCCACAGGGTCAGGGTTTCATCTCACCCCCACTGAGAGAAGACCCCAGATTTTGCAGCTTAACCTCTCTGCTGTGCCATATGCACATGGAGACGTGGTGGCCAGACTCAGGAGCATGTTCCCTCCCAATGACATCAATGGTGCCAAGCAGAGAGCTGTTAATTAACCCCGTTTATTGAATGGCGGACACATTCCTGCCTGGGCCCTGATTTTTCAGTCAGGCTCCAGTCCAGCAGGTGATTAATAACCCAGCGTGCTGTGGGAAGAGTGCATCTATTATTCAAATTAATGAAATTATAATCAAGAGGTGATGAATTAGCAATTGCTCCTTGACTGGATATGGAAACTCATTAGTGTGCCAGGCACTTCTGGGGTGCTTGCTGCTTTTGTAGGCTTACAGTTAGAGAGAAGGGAGTCAGGCAGAGCAGACAGCCCCTTGGCACAGCTGAGAGAACACACATCCTACCCAGCCCAAAATAGCTGCGGCCACCACAGAGCCCTCCAGTCCCACAAAGCACCTCCACCTCTGTATCCTCTCCGATGGACAGACTGTTCACCTGGTGTCCTGCTGCCTGGACCAAGGTGGCTGTGGCCGTGAGCAGAGAAAATGTGTGCACATTGGTACAACGCTCATTTTTTGTGGAGGGTAGAAAGCCTTATGCTAGAGGAGGAGTGAGCCAGAGGGGAAAGGCTGATGGCTGACGGCAGGATACTGCCCCGAGGATGGGCTGCAAAAGCCTCACAACCCTGACACTGCTGTGGTGTGGGTAAGGGACAAATACCTGAAAGCAGCAGCCCACCCAGGCACTTTGAGTGCTGGAGTAGGACTCCCACCCTCCTGAATCACTGACTGCAGGCACAGCTGGCGGAGCAAGAGGCTGGAGGTCTTCCCTGACAGCCCACACTAGGCTGGGGTTACCCTTCCCCAGAGGGTACTCACCGATGTGCTTCCCGTACATGTGGTAGTAGAAGGAGACACAGTAATACTTGGCAGTAATGTTGTAGAGGGGGCTGATGAGCCGGGCTTTGTCTCCTGTCACCCGGGGCCGGGATGCCTCAATGAACATGTAATAACCTACAGAACAAGAGGGAAAGGTGGGGAAAGGCAGCATGCACTGGGTCTCCCTTCCTGCAAGCGATGGGATGCCGGAGGCTGGGAGACCACTCCTCCTCTGAGAGACATGGTCTTGCTCTTCCCATCTGCTCTGCACCCACTGTGATCCCAGCCAGAGACACTTGCATGATGTCCACAGTGCCTCTCCTGCCTCTGCAGTATTTAGGGAAGAGCAGGAGAGACAAACATCAGCAGACTCACTGTGAGCACATGCAGCAGATGAGTCCCTGAACATTCACACACACATCTGTCTAGGTGCAAAATGAGCCTTTCTCCTGCAGCACAAGGAGCCCCAGAGCTGACTGCACTGTGTAAGGGGAAAACCAGAAAGAGGAGGGAGAAACCATTCCAGCCTAATTTCTCTGCCTCAAGCAGAGGGAGAGAGGATTCGGTATATCTCGCCTAAACAATATTCTTGTCTAAAGAGAACAATACCAAAATAGTTGTTAACAACCCAGGGAGGAATAGATTAGCTATTTAATTTGTTAGCATTGTTTTCTATGCTCAAGCAGGCTGGTGTACTGAACACTAATGGGAAAAGCCATTTCCTTAGCTAGACATTGGATGTTTCCCATTTTTTTTCTGAGTTCAAAGATTTTTGCTTACATACAAATTTACTTTCCTCATTAGAGAAAGGGAAAAGTAATATCCATCTAAAATGGGAGCATGTACTCCATGTACAGCTAGTGAGAGCAATACACACCACCAGACTCCTCCAGCTAGAGGTGAGGCACTTGCTGCCACCCTGCAGGCAGCTCCTGCCTGTTCTCTCATGCTCCTGCTTGATACTAAGGAGATCTGTTTGCCTCCCTGAGACCTTCTTTGAGGAAACCGCTGGCTAAAGCCAGCAGGGACATTTCTAGGTGTTAGAGATGTTCTCCTACTTGTTTATCCTTTTCTGACTTCAAAACAAGCATCAAATGGGACAAGGGCATTAGGCAGCAGGCAATTAGCTGGTAACAAGAACTAATGCTCACACTATTCCCTTAAACAAAGTCGTGGGCGTTTTAATTGTGTGTTTAATGCCAATCAGTAACATGCAAATTAACTGCCTGCTCCCTGCACCCTGTGTGGAGGAGAAGCATGTTGTGTGGAAAGCAGATCAGCACTCCACCAGCTCCCAGAGCTGTAGGTAGGACTCCTGACAAGTGACGGCATGCATCTTGCCTCCACGGCCAAGCCAAAAGAAACCCAGATGGGTGCCTACCCTCTGGTGTACCGCTGATGTCCGTGGGGGGTCCCGTGTTGACGGTTCGCTTGGGGTTCTGTGTCAGGGCATTCTGCCGGGTCCAGTCAAAGTTGTCCATCTTGTCCTGCATGAAGCCGCAGATCTTCTCGTCCTCAAAGCGGCAGGTGTTATCTGCAGGGAAGGGAAGGTGCTGGTCAGCTGCCACTTGTCAAACCTTCTCCCTGAGACTGCCTGGGTGCTTGCAGCAAGTCTCACAGCACTGCTATGTCACCACTGAGGCTCTGTGTCAAGCTGGGGACAGGTGGGCAGCCCCCGATCTCAGGAGGAGGCTGGAAAGGAATATATCCATGATTAGTATGATTATGGAAGGGTTAATCCAGGTTGATGGATGTGATGGTCTGATGAAATGGAAGAAGGCTATTAGGGCTAAAGAGAAAGAAAGATTCTGCTGGGAGATCTGAGGGGGCAAACGTAGAGGAGGGTAGAAAGAGCATTGAAGGCAAACAGGCCACAAGGGCTTTTAAAACAGAACAACTTGATGGTAGAATAATTTCCCCAGGAGAGAGGAAAAAGCACCAGCGGATGACCCCCCTTTGGGCTATAAATTAAACTAAACTATGGCACATATGAAAAAAATCAGCCATGGAGAAGAGGTCAGTTCAGTGCTACAAATGTGTCATTTAGCTAGAGTACATCCAATTTGTACCAGCTAAAAGGCACATTTGATATTGCAGCTTATGCTGGTTCCCCTAACAAAACAAGTCATGTAGGTAAACGATTTTTTTGTAGGATCAACCACATGTGCAACAGGGCTTTGTTTTATTACTACCACAAGGCAGTCACACCCTACAGCAATGTTATAAGACAGGTGAAAAATCTTGTGCATAGACATAACCCAATATGGACTTGCAGAGATTGGAATGAATTGGACTTGACCAGGCTGAAGATAATAACCTTTGTGGTAAAAAGGTAGTTCCTGAGCCACAAAACCAAACTAGCTTTACACTGCTGACACAGTAGGAGAGGGGTGGAGGAAACAGGCAGAAGAGAAAGAGAAAACAGGTCCAAGACCCGATGTGAAAATTCCTTTGTGTTCTGAAAGGTCCCTGGGCAGAAACCGGAGCTGGAGAATGGGCTGACAGTGGGATCTCAGACCTCATGAGTGGCACAGACACAGTAAGCACAGATCTCTTTACTTTCTGCCTTTATATAAGAGCAAGATGTGCTATGAAACTGAAAGAACACATACAGAAAGGAAAACAAGGCTCTTGCTAAGGGGTTGGGATGTGCTAGAAACCTCATGCATGGCATGCTGGTGCAAGACAACTTTTGGCGGTTTACCACCCACACTGTTCCTGTTATCATGCCCAGATGAAGACAAGCCCAAATGCCTACTTGGGCTCCTGCATTCCTGTATCTTCAGTGGTGGCTTCCTCTGGTTCCTGGGCAGGAGGCTCTCTGTCCTAGCATGGGTGACTCTGGCAGGACATGTAGGGCAGAGCAGGGTCTGGGTGCTAAGGATGGGATGGGCAAGGGAAGCGTTCTGCAGTGCCAGGAACGAAAGCGCCAGACATGGTATGTTGTGATGGTAGGAGCTTCACACACCTTCCATGCACACCAAAATCTGCCATCTTGTACCAGAGAGGAGGGACAACTCATGAACTGAACAGCATCTTGGATCTGAGATGCTGCACCTCCCAGTTCCTACCCTGCAGCTAAGGCCCTTCCCATCCCCTTCCATTTGGAAAAGAAAACGACCAAACAGACATCAAAAGCCTGCACACCCCTGTGGTAGGGAAATGGGTTCCCCCTTCCTCCCTGTCTCTCTCCAGCATCCCTCCAAAGCAGTGAGAAAAGAGGAGGCAACCTCCTGCTGTGGCCTGCAGAAAGGTCTTTGACACCGCACTTTGGGCACTGTGCTGCAAGCCAAGGGCTTGGTTCACTGACCAGGGCAGCTGGGTTTACTGTAAACTCAGCAGGAAACGCTGCTCCTCCAGCTGAGCACAGCCATTGGGAGCTCGGCTGGGCTGGCCACTTAACTGTTGATTATCCCTGGCTAAGTGCTTTCCATTCAATCTGCTCATTTCTAATTAGCAACCTAATCCAAATTAGCCACTGCTCCACAGTGCCAAGCACAGGGGGCCACAGGGCAGCTGGAGCTGAAGGAGGAGGGAGGGAAGAGTGGACAAAAACGAGGCAGATGCCTGCAGGTTTTGAGACAGAACAACTACGTGGGATGGGGGTGGCTTCTTTCATCCCCAGCACAAGGAGACGGAGGAGGAAAAGGGTGAGAAAGCAGCTTCTAAGGGTCCTTCCCCAGCCCTTGTGGCTGAGAGAAGGGAGCTCGTGGCTGTACCAGACACCCACTGGTCCTCAGAGGAGGGGCTGGAGCCCACAAGCTTTCTGAGATTGTTGGATTGGTCCAACACCCCTGGCTTCTCTCCATTGGACTGAAGACAAACATTTGTCTGGCTCCAGCTCACAGGTTGCCAGCTGCAGTTAGAAGACACAAGTTTTTTCTTACAATGGCATTATCCTATACAGCAGGATCTACCATGACTGTCCTTTTGCAGCCACAGCAACTGGGATGGTTTGCACTTCTGACCCTGTTGTGCATGTGGACCTTCAGAGGAGAAAGGTGACAACTTTCTCCAGTACAAAATTCCCTTAACAGGGAATATCATGTGGAAAGTAGAGCTGAAAGCTGTAACACAGAGGCCAGCCAGGTAACTGATTGAGAGGAAGCAAACCCGGAAAGGACGAGGCACAGAAACCAAAGGAGAGGCAGACTAAGGAGAAAGCCCAAGCTCAGGTGCAGATAAGAGAGCTGTGCAACACAAGAGGGCTGAGGACAGTATTCCCAGCTTAGCACTAAGGCCTGGTCATGCCAGCTGATGGACTGCTGTGCCTCATTTATAAGAAGCCCCACACACCCAGGGGATGAGACTGCTCAGAGAAGACGACTCAAAAGCTTGAAGAGACCTCTTTTAATGCCAAACAGGGCCCTGACTCCACCCTCGCCTCTCACTCAGATGCAGCTATTTCCGGAAGGCAACGCTTCTAGCAGACAGCATAAAATAGAGGAGGGTCCTGTGTACCACAGATACCACAACATGATCAAGTTTATGTGCAACACCATTTGCTGTGCGGGAGTTTAAAACTACAGCACATTGCCTCTGCTTAGCTTGGGATCTCAAGGCACTTCACAACAATTAATGAACAAGGATTTTTAACATCTCTATGAGGTAGTAATGCCTCTTGATATATATCTCCTGCATTACAAGTGGGGAAATAGATGCACAAAAGTATAGAGACACATGTTTAAGGTCACAGCAGGCAGTGCCAAAGCTGGAAACAGAGCCCAAGTGCACTGACTCCTGTTTTTTTGCTTTAAAACAAGCCACAGGAAGGCAAAGCTCTGGCGTTCCTCCGAGCTAGAAGTGGAGGTGCCCAGAATGACTAGGAGAGTTGAGACAGTGCCAGCATGTCACCTCTGGGTGGTTATCAGCACGGATCACCAGGAGAAACCTGGCAGATCCAGCTGAAAAGAAAACCTTTAAATGACCTGCTGTGTCTCAGAGGCCACAGCAGTGATCTAACTGTTGACCTCGGCTGTGCGAAGCAAACCTTCTTGCAGACTCACACCCTCTGCCAGGGATCCTGGCTTAGCACTGCAGTGCAAAGGAAGCTTCCTGTTTAAAAATTAAACAGTGGATTTAAATATTGAACACAGAAGTTGTTCTCTGGATTGTTAGAGGTGAGGTAGAGGTGGCAGGGGAGCTGGCTCCTCAATGGCTGGAGATAGCACTGTCTTCACCAAACAGATTTCCTTGGCAGGCTTTACAGTGGTGGCAGCTCAGAGTGCAGAGATGTTTGCTCCTGGTTACAGAAACCTCCCTGCATTCCCAGGGGAGAGACCCTCTGCCATGGCTATTAGCATTTCTTGTTGCTATGCCTTCTTGAGAAACAATAATGGAGGCTTTCATTTCAAGTCCTTAGGGGGAAGCCACTCCCGACCCTGCAATTCTGGCTGCCAGATGAATGCAAAAAATAATAATCCTACTTTAGCTGCAGAATATGGGTAAATAGCAGATGGAGCGCACTTGAATAAAATTGCCTTTGTCATTTAGCTGTGGTCTGATGACTGAAACTGGCTTGGAGCATAAGGGACCATGCTCCGAGCCTCAGCTCTGTTGCAGACCTGCTGCGTGACCCACAGGCTATCACTTTGTCTCTGGAGATCAGTTTCCCCGTCTAGAAGATGTAGACAATGAAAACTGTATTGCAACCTTAAAGTATGTTGGGATCTAAGAAAAAGCATTTAACAGCCTTTTCCATGGTAAGTTTCTAAATCATTTATAACCAGTAATGGAAGAAAGCTTCACAATACCATAACTGGTTGGGTCATACTGGATTGCCATCTGCTTTAATATCTCCATCTGTGACAAGCGGATAATATGGCCCAGACAATCCTATTTGCTATCACGCACAAGGAATTGGTGGCAGTCACCTTTTTTAACCTTTGCATCACACACATTCCTGAGGAATGGGCACATATTTGAGGAATCCAACCTAAACATCAGGCTCACATCTCATTCCTTCATGTTCATACTGGGGCAACAAGGTCAGAGTCCTCTGGACTGTGAGGCGTTATCAGAGACAGGACACACAAGCACTAGACAGTAAGCAATGAGCCAGGGTAGTCTACAACAACCAGTATGTGGTACTGATCACCACCCACTGTACTTGTCCATGATCCCAAAACATTTTAGCCCTACACACAGCCAGACTGCAGATACATGAAAAATAGTGTTGCTGCTCTGGAAGGGCAAGACACACTGGCCAAGAGAAAAAAACCCCAGCAATCCCATATGCTTCTTAATGCCCTCATTACCAAGGTTGCAAGGCTACATCTGCTAGGACCAGGGAAACCAAACCATCCACTGCTGATGAGCTGGAATAGCTTGTGGGGCAGCACTGCAGGGTTTGGGTTAGAAAGCGAAGGTAATATCCAAGTGAAATTGCAGGCAAGAGGTAAGAAGGACAGAGCAGATTCCCCAGCACTGGAATTTAGTCTTGACAATAAAATGATCAGTTATTCTAAGAGATTTTTAAGGTAATACCTTAGAATTAACATATTTCTAAGACAGTTTTTTAAAGATAAATTCTGGTTTTTAGAACCAGATTGACCAATTTTTAAGAGTTACAGTCAGTCTTACTGCTAACCTCTAAATATTTGAAATCCTCAATGTCTTGTTCACCTCCTCTGCTTTTACTTTGCTTTTGCTTTATAACCCCAGTACCTGGCTCTGTAACCATGCCACTTGCATGCCTGCCCTAATGTTATTAACATCTTATTAGGCTGAGAGAGAAAATGCACGAAGAAATAATTGTATTAAGTGACTCTCAGAGTTTGTAAATTAATCACCATTGTGCATGCCCTTGAAGCAGGTTGCCAGAGGCATTAATCATCTAATCTTTGCCTTTCACTTGAGAGCTCTCAATGTTTGCTCCCAGAATTTGGCTGGGCAGCCTAGCGTGAGGATACCTTTACAGTCCTGTCCCAACCCTTTTCCCTAGGGGTAGTGGTAGCAGGGGAAGTGGGAAAATAAGAGGTAGCAGCAGGGATTTCCATGTTACTGGGATGAGGGTCTGGGAACTGAGCTGTGGCCCAGAGACAGAGCTAAGAGCCTTTGGGCTCATATTTCTCTGGCAGCAGGTCTGAAAGGAAGGGCCATCTCTGAAAGCAACTGTGGTGAGTGCAACTTTAGGCAGTCAGTCTCAAGGCATGAACTCATGGGCAAGACCCTGATGACTGGGCCAGAGGTCACAATATCCACCACAGGCTAGGTAACTTGTATCAAGGTGAAACCCTAAATGTTGAGTTTAATGCATAAAAATACAAGCATGGCTGAGTTATCCTCCACCATAGGCAAATTTCATGCAGTCATTCTGGTCTCTATCAAGCTGCCAAAGCAACCCCAGGCGAGCAGTCTGAAGGCTCAGTTTACAAAGACCCCAAGACATTGACACAATTAGGACCCAAGTTCATCAAACCATCCTCAGAGTGTGAACTTGCAAGAATGAATGCCTCATGGCTGCCTTAACAAGATAACCCCATTCCTGATTCTCAGCTACTGTTGCCTAATCCTCACTTCTCCTTCCCACTGCTACCCTGCAGTGCAGCAGTAGCATTTGCCTACACATACACAGAGTAATATATAAAAAGACTGAATGCTCCCTCAGCAGCTGGAAACAGGGAGAAAGAAACAGCTACATGGAACCACCTGCTCCCTATGGACCACCAGCAAGTAGTCTGCCCATTTCTGCCCAAGAGCTTTGCCTGGGCTTATACCCAACAATCAAAGCAAAGGGACTTTGTTTCATCCCCTAAAGATCACTCCACACTACTTAGAGCATGCTAGAAATCCTCTTTTATGCTTGATGGGCACCATCATGTTCTTGTTAAAGACCATCATTCTGAGACATTGCATATTCTGCTCTTGAAATCAATGGGAACTCTGTGTGCTCAATAACGATGGGCCTGCATCTTGGCAGGAATGACCAGAAGGTAAATAAGCAAGTAAACGGTGATGACACTGGAGGGGAAGAATAAAGGGACTGTGCTGAAGGAGTTTGGAACAGAAACCAGATCTGAGCTGGAGACTGCTCCATACCAGCCTGCAGAGATGTCAAGCGGTATCTTTCTTGGTCAGAAGAGGATGGGGGATATACAAACACTGATACTTTGGGGAACATTTAATAACCTGCTTACTGGATGCGGACTGCTACTGTTAGGGGGAGGGTGGGTTCAAGATCACAGCCTATCCAGTCACAGAGGTATCAAGTGTGAGTGGGAGGCATATCTCTGGTGCATATCTCCTGGCAATAACTTGAGGTACAACAAATGGCATTACTTACTGGAAGCATTAATGTATGCAATTTCATCCTCTTTTGGGGAAAAAAGATTCGATAAAGTCAGCTGTGTATTCCAGCTGTTCGGCTTGCCTGAGCTGTTGGAGCATTGGACTAACATGCATTACACTCAAAATATATTCTTACCTGTTGGGCTGGGATAGTTGATTGCTGGAAGAGGAAACAGAAAAACAAGTCAGAACAGCTAGGTACTCCCTCCAATCACAAATCACAATCAGAGTTTGAAAATAAAACAAACACATCAAGAAGGGTCATAGATGCACAAATCTTCTAGCAGCATCTCTGTGAAACAGTGCTTGGTGTATGCCTTGGTGATGGAACAAGACGCTGACTCTGTTCCAAGCAGCAACACACCTTAAGAAAACCCCACCTAAAGGGTGATCCCGGGATTGCACGGGGGAACCTTTCTGGCAGCCCAAGCAGCTTCTTTCTGGAGCACCCAGGGGGATAGCACCCACTTAGATACAAAGCTTGGTATCTAAGAGAGACATCAAAATGGTTTGGAAGTTTGAGACAACAGGTATGCTGGGGACACCAGACATGTTATCACTCCACAAGACAAGCGGATTGTGTGAAATCATGCAAACATAGAAGGAGGAGGATCTGTGCTTTCTGCTGAAATACAGGGTCCAAGCTTCTGAGGGCAGTAAAGAAATCATAGGGTTGTGGGAATGGGGAGATTTGTGAGCTGTTGGGATGCTGGGGAGAGAAGGGTGGTCAATGTATATCAATGGGATGATCTGGGATTCAGGGTATTTGACAGAGCTACAGGTTTACTAGTGACTAGTTAGGAAACAAACTGTGCATTCACCTCTGGAAAGAACTGAAGCCCCCTGAAATACTCTTACTTTTATGGGCATGTGGCTAACACAGTGTCCAGTGGCTGTCCTCTAAAATACACCACTGTACCGCAGGAAGCTGCAGCATGGCCTGACAGGGGACTGGGATTTTGGGGTTCTCCTGCCCACACAGTAGAGAGTGCGAGTCAGAGCTGCTGAGTGAAGGATGAGTGCAGACTGGCCCTCAGAGGTCTCTATCTAGTGGTCTGCATTGATGGCAACAGCCAAAATAAGGCCAAATGTGATAGCACCATGCCATCAAAACTCCATAGAGCAGAAAGATCCACCCAAAGGTCACAGAAGACAACATCTATGCATGCTCATGTCCCTAGGCCTGAGGCTCGGACCTGCTCTCGTAGCCAGGACCAAGGAGGAGACACCTACGTTCCATGTACCGGATGATGCGGGCAGCCATATCTCCAGCCCCAAAGCTGGTGATGGGCGTCAGGCGAACTTCATAGTTCTGAGGCACTTTCAGGTTTGGCAAGATATGCTCCAGCAACAGGCCTTTCTCCATTTTCTGCACAGGAATGAAGGTTTGGATGGTGTTTCTCTGAGCCAGCTGCATAGAAAAAGAACCCACAGTGTTACAAAAGTCCTGAAACTGGAAACCTGAGGGATCCTATCTACCATCTAACACCCTGTTCCTCCTCTTCCTATACAGACAAGTACACCTGGTTTATCAATGACATCTTCATGCAGAATTGGTTTGAAAATTCCCACTGCTGGTACAGAACAGTGATCAGGAGCCTGAGCTCTCCCTGAAGGGAAGCCTTGGGGTCCTCCTGACTGGGGGGACAACTTGAACTATGGGTCCTGGAGCAACTCTGTGTTGGAACCAATGTACGCAAGAGGGGAGGAATGAACTCAACTCACCTCCATTAGTGCACCAGGGTCCTGTGCAGATACAGCATGGAATTTTGCCAAGATACCCTTCAGTTCACAATCACTACTGCAGCATTCATTCATCTGCTGCCTGGGCCCTGTGGCATTTCATTTGGTGCCTTGCTGGGACCTGTCTACTGCCATGCTTCCTCAGCACCCTTCCACAGAATCCACCCTTGAATCCTAGCCCACGCTGCCTCTGCAGACCAGAGCAAGGGGTCTAGGTCAAGTCAGTGGTCCTCTGGAGTCACTCATAGGCTCCCTCTTTCTCTGATGCCCACTGAGGAAGAAGCTGAACCTTACTAGCTGAACATTGTTCAGTTTGCTAAGGCAGCAGGGAAGTTTCAAGAAAACAATGGGAAAAATATTGTTGTCAAAATCACCACCACTAAAAATGATGAATTATGTGTCAGTGAAACTTCCCTGCCACAGTCATGCTTGCTTCGTGGGGGAAGGAGAAGAACAAGGAATTCATTGTGAAGATACAATTTCCTGCCTGTTGCTGTGCAGTGCCTGGATCCTTGTGGCAAGATATGTTATTAGGGATGCCGGTCCTGGTAAAAAGACCATTGGCAGGGCTTTCCATGGCCCAGTCTTCACTGTCCCAAACACTGAGCCTTCCCTTGCCTCTGATATATTCTCTAGGCTGACAGGTTTCATTGCAAAGGCAATTGTCCTGATAGGCAGGCTCAGTGTTCGTCATTAACTCTGAAGTTACAGGATTACTGGAACAGGGATGCAGGGAGGAAGGTTTACAGCAAATCTGTTAGCGTGGAGAGTGTGGAGCAAGAAGATCGAGTAAGGGCACAGCAGGAATGAAGGCCATCAGCAACACAAGGCAGGGGAGCAATGCAGACGTGGCACTTGGTAAAAACAAGCACACGCGATACCTCCTCTGCCTGCCTCCAGCCCTAATGTACACAACTAAGTTCAAACTCAGAAACAATGGCTGCCACTGGAGAGCTTCCCGTGCCAGAGCCCTGTTCATTTCCAACATGGCCAGGACCCAACAACCCACCTCCTCACCTGAGTTGACCTGCCCACAGTTTGGACAGTGCTCCCAAGTAAAGGGGCAGGGCTGGACCAGATCCTGCCATGCTGCTGGGCTGGGGCAGGGACTGGCTCCTGGGAACCCATGGCTGCATGTGGTTCTCATGGTGAACAACATCTTTGTACCTGCCTTACAGCTTGTGCCTAAAAAAGACCTTTGTACCTAAACAGGTTAGGGTGCAAGTTGCTTGAGGAACTGCTTCCTGCACCCTCCTCCTCCTCCCCAGGGCAAGATGGGTCAGAGGGCCAGGAACTGCTCTGGTGCCTTCCTGGGAGGCACCTGGGAGCAGTCCTAGCGGGCAGGACCAGGGCAGTGCCTCTGGGAACCAAGCATGAACCTTGCACAGAGATGCTGCCAGGATCCATTCGTATCAACAACGCCCCATCTGCACACATGCAAACTGGTTGCTGATCCAACTGGCATGCCTACCACTCAGCCCTTCCATCTGCCAGCCCTCTGAACCACCACTCTGCCAAGCAAGAGTGGAGGTGGCTCCCAGCGGCAGTGATCTCATTTGGGATTGTTAGTGCCAGACTCCCAGTTATATGGGAGGAGAGGAGGGGTCACAAGCCAGAAGCAGGAGGCTGGAGCAGTACGGCTCCTGGCACAGGGCTTTCTGGGGAGTGGAGCCTGACTGGGGGGGGGGCTGGTGGCAGCTCCTCCCCACAGGCTGCCATGAGCCGGGGCGCTGGAAAGGCAGCCAGCAAATAGGGGGAGGTCAGGATCCATTTACCTTGTCTAGACATAACCTTTAGAAGAGAAACAAAATGGAGAGTCAGAGAGAAGCCTGGGGGTGAGATTCAGACAGTGCAAATTCCACCTCAGCTGGGAGTTAGGTGGAATTTGGGTATCTAAAGCCTCTGGGAGCGATGTCAAATCACTTACTCTCCCACATCACCTAATCCAGGACAAAATGAGAAATCAGCTTCCAGTCTGGACTGCAAAGCTCTAGATCCCCTAGTTGAGTCTATCTTAAGGGGCACATGGGTTTTACCAAATAAATACCTGGCTGCCACCCAGGTTTGGCTGTGAAACAGAAATTAATAAAGGCACATATGCCCCTCCATGGGCTGCAACTGCCCTGCTTCCCAGGAGAGACCTGGATCACTAGGTATGGGAAAGGCACAGACAGGGCCCAACACGTACCTCCTCTTGGAGCATAGGGAAAGGTTTTGCAAGGGTCTTTTCCCTCCACCAAATACTTCTGACCCAACTCTTCTCTCAGCCTGTGTCGTGTCTCTATTCAACATGCAACTTGGACAGACACAGCAAATGGCTGCCAGCAAGGCTGTCCTCCACATGTCCTTACTACAGTCCCTACAGTCCTGGCATCCTGACAGAACTGACCTGGGATGCCTTTGGAAAGACTGGCTCTTCTGAGTGAAAAGCAGTATGGGCCAAATGTCTCCCCTGGGCTAGCTGCAGCCGTCAGAAGAAAGGGCCAGATGTGCTGCCATCACAGCTTTAAGGGCATGAAATTAGTGCAAGGGAGAAAAAGGGGAGAGCTCCAGTCAGCCGCTTGCTCTGTACACACAGAGCAGGTGCCAGCTTGCAGTCACTAGCACAGGTCCAGCAGACAGAGACATTAAGGCCAAGGTCTGGCTCTGCCTCCCCCTCCCTAAACATCCTTTGCCTCCCTGATTGCTAGCAGCCGGTCTGTGCAGAACTGCATGCATCAGTCCAGCAGGAACTCATTTTTTAATCCTCCGCTTGAATCGCCTGCTGCTACCCTCATTCTCCTGCTCCGTGCGTGCTCTTCTCCCATGCTACTCTGGTATCTTCTTCCCTCCACCCCCTCCTTCTGATCATGCTGGCCCAGTGCTCCAGCTTAATATTGCTGCGGTGCAGTTAATAAAGCAGAGGCAGGCGCAGAGGACAGTGAAACACTGGCCACCTTATTAGAGATGCTGAAGCCTCAGTGGAGGATCTCATGCAACAAGCTCATTCATCACCAGGCTCAGGATGCTGCCAGTAGGGCCAGAACAAGAACACAGCACAATGCACAGCCTCATCTCTGCCTTTACCTCCTTCCATTTCCAAAAATCAGAGGAAGGGGATGGAAAGGCAAAAAACAAACTAACCCACAGTTTCTGCCTGCTGGCTGTGAATACCACACAGGCTGCAGACAGGAGAATGTTCTTGCAGAACTGTTTCATTAAAAACACCTTACAAAGGGCAAAATCAAACCCATGTGGGATGTAGGTATTCACATGCACGGTGTGCGACCCGTCCCTTTCCCCTGTCACTTGTAAGCAATATTAGCAACCAAGGGAGAGCACACTCACATGCTCATATGTACCTAGTCATCAAGCCTCCAGGACCTGCAAACTAGGTCTGCCCTTTCTCATTCCTCACCATCACATTCTATTGGTAGGTATTGTCTGCCCAGTCCCCCATCTTATCATTTGAGCTGGCTCGTGACATTTAGAGAGTGCTTGTCCCACTCTGCCCAGCCAAGCCAGCTCATGGTCTAGAAACACATGCTAAGAGCCTCAGAGAGAAAAGCAAGACGCCACACTACCCCTGCCCCCTGCTTCCCTCCCCGCTGGGACACTGTCACAGCAAAGGGGTCCAACGTATGACACTGCCACATTAACATCTTCTGTTTATATAAGCTATTAAAAGAAAAAAGGATGTTGTTTTCAGACTGAATGATGTTTAAGCTAGGTACATATCAGCTAACAGACATAATCAAGCCAAAGGATATTAATAAACATATCTGTCAATAGTTAATGTTGCAGTCCTGCTCAACAAACCGCACCACAAATTCATGAGAACACGATAACCTACCTGTGCTAGGGCTTGGTGTGACCTGCATAGCCACGCATGTGGTCTCACGACCAGCTGCAGGTTAAGCAGCTGTGCATGCTTGTTTGAGGGAGCAGTTAGAAAACCTGTTTCATCTCCAAGCCCCAAGGAATTGTTGCAAACACCAGCTAGAAAAACCTACATTAAAATCATGCAGATTCCCCAACAAGCTGATCAGAGCAAAGGAACTGCTCTGCAGGCATCCAGCTTCCCAGCATTGCTATTCACTCCTGCCACCCTCTCCTTACTTGTCCCGCTTCTTCAGCAGCTTCTCAGCTCAGAGCACAACACTAGCTTTGCTTTCCAGTATTTACCCTCCAAATCTTTTCCACACACGCTCACTCTCTCTCCCTTTTTTCTCAGCCTCATTCAAATTCCCCTGGTTGCTCCTTCCTGCAGCACAAATGAGACGGGGGTGGCTGCCCACGCTCCCACTCCATCCTCACCAGCTAACCACAGATGTGGGCAGCTGGGAAAGCTCCCAGCTCCCATCCCCAGCCACACCGGCCTCTCTGAAGGGAAAGGAGATGGCAGACAAAGGCAGGCTGGTGTGGCACAGCAGCCTTGCACACAGGCTCCCTCCCTCCGCCAGGCTCCATGCACGGGACCAGGAGCCATGGGGGAGCCTGGTGGTGCAGGAAGCACAGGTATCTCAAAAAGGTCTGAAAGAAGCATGGGGTGATAATGTGGACAAAATAATCTTCAACTGTCCATGCAGCTGGTGGGCTGCACTCTTCAAGCAACCAGCAATCCAGGCGGTCTTCAAAGCTCAGTGCCCTGGCAGCAGTAGGTGTGAGGGCCATCCATCTCTCTCATGTGCCCAGGAGAACAGTCAGTCTCAGCCAAGAGACCTCTGCTTATTCATTTTATGAATGTACCACATCCCATCCTAAAAGCCATTCCTGTTTGGCCTGCTCGTCCCACTGGACAGCTGTTCCAGAGCCTGACCACCCTAATGTTCTCATTTCCAGCCTGAATTTATTCACAAGCAGCTTGCACCCAGTTGATCCTATGCCAATATTGTCCTTTAGCTTAAATAGCTCTTTTCCCTCCCTGCTGCTTGACCCCCTGATGTTTTTAGAGACAGAAATCACACCACATCTCAGCCTTTGCTTTGCTAGGCTAAGCAAGCTGAGCACTCTGTGCCTCCTCTTGTAACAGACTCTCACTTTCCCTGATCTACTCTTGTCGTGGTTTAACCCCAGCCAGCAACTAAGCACCATGCAGCCGCTCACTCACTCCCCCCACAGTGGGATGGGGGAGGAAATCAGGAAAAAGAAGTAAAACTCGTGGGTTGAGATAAGAACAGTTTAATAG
>JAVJGG010000055.1:135128-204863 GCA_035590195.1 Aviceda cuculoides
ACTGAACTCAAAACACAGCACTGTACCAGCTACTAGGAAGACAATTAACTCTATCCCAGCTGAAACCAGGACAACTCTATAGTCCTTTTCTGCATGAGCGACTTGCTGGAGTTTGGTATCCCAGCCCTGCATATAGGATGCAGTAGCACTTCTCCACCTTGCCTGGAAGTACCTTAGGCTTCACCTAGGAGTACGTTTGCCCTTTCTCACACCTGTATCTTACCAGCAGCTCCTTGAAGTCAACTCACTCAACCACATTGTTCCTCCACTTCAGTCACTTCCCAGTGATGAACTCCCAGCCTGTAGCAGATCCCTCTGACAGCACTCTCTGCATGCATGACCTTGCATTTGTACCACAGCACTTCATCTCACCTGAACCAGTCTAGTAGTTTTCCATGTTTCAGATCTTCCTTATGATATCCTGACCCTTCACTGAGGTGGCATTGCCTCCCAACCTGGTGTCAGCTGCACAAAATTTCAGCAGCACAATCCTAATAGGGGATTCTGATCCAACTGGCTGGTATCAGCCATGGGGAAGATGTCTGCGCACTCTGTAAAAGCCATTTGGGTAAGTTTTGGATAGTGGGTATGAAGACAGTCACTGTGATGTTTCTTTATAATCTCTCGTCAAATTTCCTGTGCCTGTCAGATTGGATTAAAACATTTTCCTGGGTTAGTATTTCATCACCACCTTGGATGGAAATGATGTCAAGCGTTAACAGCATCAATTAAAGGGCTAGGGTAAGTTTAAACTTGGATTTATTTAATTTTCCTTGCTTGATAACCATTACTTACTAGGGGTTTCCAGAGCAAATAATCACACTGCAGACATAAAGTTGGCATTTGCCAGACAAGCACACCAGTGAACTGCAATTCATGTCTATGTTGTTCATCAGTCAAGCACACAGGTTCAGATCCTGGGGTTAAGCAAGCATGGATGTCCAAAGAAAATCTATTATTTGGTCTAAATGAGGAGTCCTGGAAGCTTTTAATCCTGAATTGTCCTTATCAGAAGGCTCCCTTTCTGGGCTGAAACATCCCCAGCTCCAAAGAGAGAAGCTACTGAGGACACCTGGAGCCATCTAAGCCAGGAGACAGTCTCTCTCTCTTCCTCTCGTACACACAATCAGCTGCCCATCCTCATTAGGTGCCAAGAGCAGCAGTTTACAGCTTCCCAGAGAAGCCAAATAGGTGCTGTCATTAATTCCTGTAAGTGCTTGTTCCAACACTCTTCAATAATGTCTTTCATTAGGGGCTGATCAGAAAGCAATATGTATTTTATTAGCATATGTTCCCTGGTCTAAGAAGAACAGACCTAATCTTCACTCTGTCAGGGAGACAGTCAAGTAAAAGCCTTAACTGAGGCACAGCATGACTGGCAACTTCATGAGCCATGGGCTTACTGGGGCATTGCACGGCTGCACGTCCTGAGGAGGGGGAGCTCAGGAGCTGGAAAAGAAAAGGGATTAAACTACCACCTGAATTGGGTGATGGGTCGGAAGAGAGATCCACACACTCCCCAGCGTGCAAGGAGTCTGTATTGGTGTCACTGTGGTTGGTACTGAACTAGACAGGTTACATGTATGTCTAACTATGCTTGTTATCTCTATCCTACTGTCTCACAGCCGTATCTTCGATCCTGAAAGCACATGCCGTCCTTCTGTTCAGACTGGAAGCTCTATACTGCTGCTGCAAGATATTACCTGTACTTGACAAAGCAATCACCTATCTGTCTGCAGCATGGGCATAACCTGAATAAGGGACAATATCCTTCATGTTGATCCACAGCCCGTCCTGCAGAGAACAATGGTTCCAGTCTGTTTTGAGCCTCACATCTGAAAATTGGCACTGCTTGGTGCCTTACTGGATCCAGCTTTATACCCATCCCTAATCTCAGTAAGCACGGTTTCCTCTTCCACCCATTTCCTTGCCCTGGACACAACTGCCTGCAGCCAGACCCATGTACACATCTATGCACCATGCTGCCAGCACTTCTGTCTCCAAGAAGAAAAAGTAATCTGGCTCTGCATAGCCCAAGTTTGCCCAGCTGCAGTTAGGTTGAGCTCTGAGCCATTTTGTCTATAATATGGCTGTAACTTACCAAGGGAGATGTGCTCCACCAACAGCAGTTGCCATCTCCCAGGCTTCTTTTCTTGGATTGTCTACAGACCCTGGCAGACCCCTCTGTTAGGGCACCTTTACCCTTCAAAATAACAATTAATAAAGGAAGGGGTTATTACTTACCGGAGCAGAAAGAGCCTTTGTGTGGTACTCTGGACTTCCCAGTCTGGCACATGTAATGAAGGTATATAGGTAAGTATAATTCCAGAGCCTATAGGCCACCTCTAACTCGACTGCACTTGCAGTCCTGTCTCTATTAAGGAAGAGGCAGACAGCACAGCATATGCAGGGAGAGCCATAAAGCCCTTCACACTGCTCCATGCTGCCTGCACTGGCAGCATGACTGAGTACGTTTCATTTCTTTATGAAACACAGTCAAAACAGCTATCTAGTGCCTACTCCTTCCTGCCTGTCACTAGCTATGGGAGAGACTACATCTCTCTTCCAAACCGTTCCTCCTTCACACGCTCTCCCCTCTTATCTCCAACATGTTCTAGGAAGTGAAAGCCAGGAAAAAACCACCCCAAAACAGGAACAAAACCAAAACCAGAAATAGAAACGAAAGAAAGAAGAGGTGGAAAATAGGAGGGGGAACAGGGAAGGGGAAGAAGGTGCCCAAGGAAAAGACTCTGAAACAGTAGGAGGAACATGGGCTGACTGCTGAAAACAACAGATGAGCAGAGTAAATGGGAGGAAGCTGCATCACAGCTTATCAATAGGGACTCTCAGAAAGACTCAATAACTAGCATATACCCCTTGAAGCCACTGAAGGAGTTTGGGTAAGAGATGCACACAAAGGACTCACTTTTATCTTTGATACCTGGAAAGCGTTTTTCATCCTGTGCTCAGCTTTGTAAAACACAAGCCAACAGCCTGCTGGATACGAACGAGCACAACGGTGTGAAAACAACATCTCAAGCTTGCAAGGCTGATATGAGGAGTATATTGGTTTGGGGAATGTGATTATCTCTTCTCTCACATTCTCCTTACCCTGAATGAGCACTGAACAGTGGTGTTCGGAGCTAGAGATAGATGAGATTTTTGCTACTAGATGTGCTTTAAGATCATATGAGCCTTTCCAGCAAGATTATTTGTACTGTTTTTCTCAAGCACTGTAACTATTCCAAACACAACTAAGGGTGGGAAACCTGTTCAAAATTATTCCCTTGTACTAGGCAAGCTAAACAATATCCTGCTTTCTCTCTTGCATAGTCAAGTACTTGAACTGCATTAGGAGCAGTACTTATGAAAAGTGAATGCTAAGACAAAATATCTGCTGTGAGGCACCTTATGAATGGCAAGCCACCTTGTAAAACTTTCAGCTACTCTGTTTTGGGGAGATTACCTTACTTACTTTGGATAATCAGAGAAGAGAAACGGTACCATGAGACTGAGGCATAACTAACCTGCCACTGCTCATATTACCAATTTTCCCAACTAACTCATTACAAATGATCTGTGGACCAGGGATAACCAGCTCAGGAAAACCATGAATCATACTGAAGAGCAATTTGTGAATCCAAGATGACAGAATTAGTCAGACTAATTCATTAGTTAGGCATTTTTTGCTAAATTCTTGTGGGCAAAGGGAAGTCTCAATAGCAGCATTGGAAGATGTTAGGCAGACCTAAGGGGGAAACCTCATCCCATGGCTCCCAGCCATTTCGTCTGAACTCACCTGACCCTTTCAGTGCTGCTCAGGCCTGTGCTGAGCTTCCCTGGCCAGCCTTGTAGAAATCACTCTGATCCTCTGGCTAACAGGGCTAACAACAACCATGGCTGGGCAGACACCTCTGCCTGCAGTGTGCAATGTCCAGGAGAAAACTCCCTTCTTTTCACTGGGTGGAGGCTCTGCTGTTGCCAACTTAGCCGGTAAAGAATACATATACTAAAAGTGGAAAAAGCTCCTTATCTACTACCCCCATCAAACATCCAGCTTCCTGGAGTCTTCCCTTACAGCACAGGTAAAGAGGACCTTGTTCTAGCAGCTGGTCTCATTGACATATCATCCCCTGTGACGGATTGCCAGAGTCAAAAAGAGACACAGCTCAGAGACATGCTGTCAGCTGCAGTGGCTGATGTTGTGTCCCATTTTCAGGCAGCAGAGAGCACAGCTGAGGCAGGATCCTGCCCTCTTCATTCCCAAATGCCTGTGGCAAAGTTGCTGCTTTCCCCCCAGGTCCTGCACCGCAATCTCATTAAGTTTCAAGCACAGCTTGTCCATCAAATGCTATTGATCAGCCAGCTCTCCTTCCACCAGCACGTGGCTGCCACTCAATCACACTGCACATTCCAAACCTCTCCTCCTCTTGCAGCCTAAAAAGGCAGTGTCACCTCTCCCTTCTCTTGCTTTCCCTAGCTTTCCATCTTGATGGCTGTTGGAACTGTCTGCCAAGCACACCTCCTATTGACACACTGGCTTCTTTCTGCATCCTTTTCCACCTCCCTCAGAGCTGAGTTCTGCACAGCATAACATACACCACTAGCACAACTGAAGGCAATTGACTTGAGAGCACAAATGTAATCTGCCTATTCTCACTGCCTGAACAAAAGTTGAAATTAAAAAAAAAAAAAAAAGTGAGCATCAGTGGGGCAGATGGGAGAGTTAGAGCTGAAAAAAACACCTTTTCCCACTACAGAGGATGGCTCAGCAGGTAGGTGGAATTGCATTAATTTGATGTTGTCCCATATGACAGCAGCCTGCAATCAGACATCAAACTGGCAGCCAAGGTAGGCAAAAAAGAAGGCGGGACTAAAGAAGCTTTCCAGCAAATCTGACTGACAAGCCATCCTACAACAAAATGTCTGCTTTGAGATTCAGTCCTAGGCAAACACTGAGGCCAAGTCACTGCAGTCCCTAGTCCTAACACCAATGAGACAGGACCAGCGCAGCCTCTATAGGGATGTGCCATTTGTCACACCCCACAAGTGTTGTGATCCATGCGGCATCTTGTGTGCAGCCAGGGCCACCATCTGCTGCATCACGGGAAGTCACACTTCCTTCCTCACTGCAGCCGGCTGGGACTGCAATGCTCTAGCAAGGGAGGAAGAAAGGAAAAGGGACTTGCGCATCCTTGTCCCATGTACCCTGTCTATGCTCCACACTGGGACATCAGACTAGGGCACAGTTAAGCAGCCTTTCAGCAGGAGGATTTCTCAGTGGATGTGGCACCACAAACCGTTTCCCTTTTTCCAAGTAACACCAGGCCAGTGCCCCACACGTCACATTTTATCCAGAGCAGGATGGGGCCCTCCCTACTTTACAAGCCACAACTCCACCCTTCAAGCTTTTCATCTTGTACTATGAAAAGGACTTAGGAGGACAGCCCTGACTGCATTTTAGCCAACCTACCCTAAAACCTCACCATATCACCTCCTTAGCTTCTGCAGCATGCCCCAGCTGAAAACCCCACCACAGCACTAGTGGGGGGATGCACGTTATGGGGCCACTGGGGGCCTCAGGATGAAGGCTATGGACCAAGGCCTGTCAGCCTTGGTGATAGCAGCATTGCCCAGACAGCATGTAATCCCCTGGAGCGAGCAATTTCAATGTTAGCCCCTTTGTTTGTAAAGTGAGTTCGGCTACCCCTCCCTGCCTTGCAAAGAGCTGCCTTCTTTCCTAGCCCTCAGTGTCCTGCCAGCCCCGAGGTGCAGCCCTCAGGCAACCCCCAGAGGTGCCGGCTGCTCAGTTTACTAAGAAGCCTTGCCTGAAGCCACGGGTGCAAGCTATGGAAGAAAAGAGCTTTTGTTCACCTCCCAGAGCACAGGGCTGGGCTGCTGCAAGGGCCTCCACCCACTCGAGTACATTGCCTTTCTGCATTCATAGCCTTTCCTAACCTGGGACCCAGTAAGCAAATGGGTTTATAATATCTAGAGGCAGAGAAAGCAATACTGCATGTGTCTGTCTTGGTTTTATACTCTTCTCCAGGCTCTGGCTGCTGCTGAAGGTGGGAAGGAAGAGACAAGCTTTTGGCCTGGATGTTCTCACTCCTGATGAGTACAGGGCTGGGTAGATTAGCCTGCCATGGAAGTTTTTTCTACCCTGGCTGCCCAAACTAGCTGTTTATTTTATCACAGGGTTGCTTGCAAGCACTTCAGGACATGGTTTAATGGGCATGGTTGATGGTTGGACTCAATGATCTTAAAGGTCTTTTCCAACCTAAATGATTCTACGATTGGAAGATACATCCAACTTCACTAGGCTGGTTCCTCATGGGCTAAGGGCCATGCATATGGGTTCACCAAGCCGTGGTGGTGCATGAATGGGGGAAGCACAGTGGTGTGAGTTAACAGCACTCTCAACTAAACATTTATATAAAAGACTACAGGCTGGCGCACTACTTGCTCTTCCTCCCTTTGGAGTAATACCACCCTGCTTAGTGTGTGAAGAGAGCAAGAGATGCCCCTGCCTGGGTCCGTGTGCCCTCAGAGGGGCGTCCGGCTCCATGCACTAATGAAGCCAAAGACAGACAGCAGTTGACAGATGCTGCTGAAGTGGGCTCAGAGGAGAGCAAAAGAACAACTCAGGGGCAGAAATGAAGCGATACAGATCCGCGGCCCATGGGCCTCAGCATAAAACCTCTCCTGCTGTGTTGTGATGGCCATCAGCGCAGTTAACCTTCCACTCTAATCACAATCATTAAACTCCTGCTAAAGCCCCTGTCCTATGTCTGTCCAAACAGCTCTGTTATCTGTCACCTCCCCACACAGTGAGCCCGGCTCCCCACTGCCACAGCTCTCATTAATGCTGCTCTGACTGGCTGATGAGGCAAGTGGCAGCCGGCTCCGGAGCCCAGATGAGTTTTGTAGACAGCAGGGGATGTTTATCCAACACAGAGGGGATGAAAGTACAAACAAAGAGAGACCATACAATTACTCAGGCATTGCACAGGGCCAGTCTCATTAAAGACAGTCTCCCTGACAGGAATTAATCTGAAGTGACAACCTAGTGAGCTAATTTAGCAAATGGGTCTGGGGCTTGGCCTGGTGCAAATTTCAGGGGTCTGTCTGGCAGGTAAGGCTGAGCCTGCTCTGAGGAGAGGAAAGGCAGGAATGTGTTAAGCTGGACCCATTCTGGCCTGAGTCTGCATATCAGAAGGTACAGAGGAGATGGCAGCCTCAGGTCTCCTTGAGGGGCACAGTGAAGATTAAACTTCCCTACTGCACCAATACCTTCTCCTTCCTCTTTCTTTTGCAGCCTTAGGTCACAGATGGGTTCCAGCTCATTAACTTCACAGTAATTCTGCCACTATCCTCTGTAACTGTAACCACCAGCCCAACTCAGATCTTTCCTCCAGGATGCAACCTGCTTGCAATTTTAGATGGCTTTTCATTTCTCTTTAATGTTACAGTAGAGCTCTGGGAGGGGATAAAATACACAGAGAGAAACAAGCAACTTAAAAGGCTTTTTATTTTTTAAGCAAAGATCTGGTTTGGGGAGGCTGCTTTGAATCCCCAAGCAATGAAAAACATTTTCAGTTGGAGCGCAGTGCCTCAATGCCTTTCTACGCCACAAGAATACATGGAAGAAAAAAAGCTGACCAAATGAATAGCTCAAAAACCTCATGGCACCTGCCCACAACCAAACCACCCAAGACTGTGAACTCATTAAGTTCACTGGCTAAGGTGAGGTATTTGGCTAAGTTCACTGGCTAAGGTGAAGTCAGCATTTGGATCAGTTGCCTTGGAGCAAGAAAGGTAAAACCTCCCAAGCCATCAGGACAGATGTCTGTGAGGCCCCTGCCATTCCTCCATGGGGTTGTTTTCCCCTCTGAACTGCCACTCAACACAATGCCACTGCCTAAGCCCACCTGACCAATGCACTCCGGGAAATAACAGCCTATTTGCAGAGACATACAACAGAGGCTTTACAAGAAGCTCGCTCCACATTTCTATCGTATGTGCTTTGCCTGGGTCAGTGGCTCCAATCTGTCAGGCTGTTTATTTGGTTTTAATCGAAAGTTAATTCTTATTCTACTGGAACTGGTACATCTGCTGTGCCGCTCAGCCTGCTCTGCAGTGTCAGGAACAATCAGTTCCTGTGGAAATGCACCTCCTGTCTTGCTGGGAGTCCCCATGCATTGCTTACGAAACCAAATTCCCCCAGACTGCTTGCAATCCCCCCCAGGAATGCCCAACCAGCCCTCCGAAGCTGTTGAACAGGAAGAGTTGGAGGAGCCACAGAACCAGCCAATTAATAAGCAGCACTTTTACTCTCACCCAGCCCCATTTTCAGCAGCTGCAGCAAGCAAATTTAATTCAAGGGTTCCCAGGTGCCTTGCAAAGCATCCTGCTACTTGGGGATCTTCACATTACATATGCCAAGAGCTCTTCAAGCAAACCAGGGAGATTGAAATGAAAACCAGCAAACCATTTTACAACCAGTGGGCATCCCAGCTGGTTGCCCTTTGGATTGCAGCTCAGCAATAGGTAACCCTCCCTGCAGAGAGCCCCTCACCACCTCAAGACTGCAGGCTGCTGCTGCCACATTCACTCATCCTTAAGATGCTGAAAAGCACCTGCCATGACCACTGAAGCTGGGGAGCTCCCAAGGATGGAGGAGAAGGTGGGCTGGCTGGCTGGGTAAGCTTTCATCAGCTTGATGTTTGCAACGAATCAGTCGAGGCCTGTTTTATCTGAGGAGAATACTCCACTTCAATCCTAGCTCTCTAGGAGGATTTTTGTGCCATCTGAGCTAGTGCCTGGAAGCCAGTGTTTCCAGTGAGGAGAGTGCACAGGCAAACAACAGCTCCTCATTCAGGCAGACAAATCCCCTTTCTTAAGAGCTCTCCAGTCAGCAATACTTTAAAGCTTTTGAGCTTTTCACAGTTATATTCAGTAACATCACTATGTTCTGTGGTCCAGTAATGGAACAACAGGATACAAAGCTTAGCCCAGGTGCCCCAGCATGGAGAAGAAGGTACGACAAAGCAGCAAAGCCTGGGTAATGTGGAAGACGGTGATGGCACAAGGGAAAGAGTGAAAGATCAGGAGGTGGCGCAAGGCTGCTTGAAGCCCAAGTGAGACATCATGGGGAAAACACCAGGAAGGCAGGACAGGAACACAGAGGCATCTCTAGGAAATGGCAGGTTGGAGACGAGAGGGGATGTGATCCTCTGGGACAAGGAAATGAAAGGGACTCAGTGAAACCTCAGTATGGCACATGGAGGCAGACACCTCACCAAGAAATGCGAGTGTCTTCATTGAAGGAAGGCTAGGAGGAGGCAATATCATGAAAGTCTTTTCCAGAGCATTTCCTGCTTGTGCTTGACAGAAATGGGGAAAAAATCTCCCCTGCTTCCTCCTCTTTCCCTTATTCAGACCCAGGCCACCATGATGGCACCTGTAGCCATTTCTAAGAGCCTGCCCATACATGAGACCAGGCTACAGCAGGACCACAGTACAACACTCCTCTAAAACACACCACTCAATAGTCACAACTATGTGGTGATACTGCAAAAGAAACACTAACAGCAGTAACTGATGGGGTATGAACAAAACCAGGGTGGTTAAATTTGCATGGACACTCAGCTTCCTTCATGTCATAACTTAAAGCAGAAATGTGATTTTCTCTTTCCTTGATCCCTTTCAGTAGGAGCTTGATGAGGAACAGATCCAAGATTACTTCTAGGCACTGAGCAAAAGGAAAAAAACCCTCAACATCACTGGAGAAGGATAAAAATCACAAATTAGTTCATTGAGTTTCAGTGCTGATAATAGTGAAACTTGGCTAAGAGGGAAGGGGTACTATGACAAACTGCCTTCATTATTAGAGGCTCCCCTGTGTCCTGTATTATTATTAAGTGCTGACAATGTGCTCCACGCGGTTTGAGTAACAAACAAGGGCTGTCCCACCCCAGAGAGCTCACAATCAAACGAGACATAAAACTGGAGCCTACTGTGCAGAACTAGAGGAAAGAGACACTTGGATCTTTTTAATTATTTTGTTTTCTATCTACAGTAATCTAACTTTTCCTTTCAAAATACATTTGCTTCCAAGCTACCACTGAATGGCAATAACTACCAATTTTAAGTGTCCCCATTTTTAAAAATTGTTGAACGCAAGCACTTTGCTGAGCGTGGATGAAAGTACCTGGCAATCCTGCTAGGTTAATATGCTCTTTAAAAACATCAGACTCTTTTCCCTAACCTTCTCCAACCAGTGATCTCTTCAGATTCCCTCAGTTCTCCCTCCCCCCGGGTATGATTTCTCTTCAGACTCAGAAACCTTCAAACCTACTTCTCCTTCCCTGCAGTTTATATAGTCCAAATAGCTTCATTACTGTGACAGTATGAAAGCCCTTCTGCAACACAAACAGCCAATGACTTTTTCCTGCAGTTCCTGCCTGGAGAGGTCTTCAGCTTATTCCCTTTATTTCATACAAGTGAGGAGGACGGAATTCCACTCACTTGAGTCTTTGGCCTATAAAATCTACAATACCTACTAATGACTGTGGGGTTTTGTTCACATTAAAACCCCGAGCATGGACAGTCCAATGGGAGGCAGCAGGGCTTTGAAAGTCCTCAATCGTACCTAACACCAGACGTAAAAAACAATGCTGAGCTGTGCACTTGGCCTGTCTCTTCAATTCGGTGGGGAAAGTGCAAGACCATCAGGATCTGGCAACTTCATCACCTTCAGCTCTTAATCAGCAAGGAGACAGTGATGTAACTGCCTCCTGAGAGGTCCTCTTCCCAAGGGCGCGAACTGAGGCTCCAGAAGAGGAGACCTTACCTGACGGACTTCCAGGCGATACTTCAAGATGGGATCCACAGCATCGGGCTCCTTCTGTGTCCACTGCAAGACGTAAGAGTAATTCTTGGATTGCTTCTGGCTCAAGGTGGGGTTGGGAGTGTCATAGTAAAACTCTGGGCTGTAAGCTTTTGCTGGAGGGGAAAAAAAAAAAAAAAAGAGGGAGGAAAGTAAAAGAGTGGGATCAAGGGGAACATAAATGACGAAGAGATGTGGTGAGAGTGGAACAGCTCATTCACTTGCCTTTGACATGATCGACACCTTTACTATTGTAGCTGGTGTTGCACTGATGTGCCATCATTTCCTGTGAACCACTACTGCTTTCACAGCCTAAACTACTGGGAGGGTTAGCAGCCCTGCAACACCAGTGGGGCATGGACACCAGAGAAGATGGGAACAACTTCAGTTCTCCAGCTGGAACCAGTGCTAATCTTTTCTCTCTTGCTTTGATTAAAGTAACAGCTTTAAACTGGCATTTCTCCTGTTTCATCTGCTGCTTTACAGAGTCTCCTGCTAACAAACCCTGAGAAAGATCGTTTGGCCAGTAGGTCATAGGAAAAGTGTTATTTATCACACAGGGACCATGGCATTAAAAAGAAGACCTTGCCCCTTCTGCATCTCCCCTGCCTTGGCAACACAGTGCTCCAGCCTCTTTGTAAAATGACAGTCAACTCAGCAGCAAAGGGGATGCTGACCTCAGCGTGGGTAAAAACAGCAGGAGCTTATGCAGGGGCAAAGATGTCTTTTCGAAACCAACATTTCCCCTTAAGAACAGAGGGCAGCAGAAGGAAGGGAAACACATGAGAAACAATGCACCAGAGAGAAACTGGATAGTTCAGAGAAGAAGGGGTTTCCCATCATTTCCCCAGCTGCTGCTGTCCTGAACTACTACCAAACAGGATTTGAAGGCTACAGGATTTGAAGGCTATTGCCATGCAGCCCAGCGGCTGGTGGACTAATGCACCAGGCCCAGAAGCAACTCAAGGTCTTACCCACAATTGGTTTTGCCCTATTTGAAACTACCTTTGTGTGACCCTATGCACTTCAGTTTTTGACAGGTCCTGTCCTGGGCCAGGGAGGAGTTGGACCTGAGCCAAAACTCTCCTTTCTGGCTTCAGGTCCAATCTGGACCTGCACAGACCAGAAAGATGACTGGGCAGCAAGGGATGCTGGAGAGCAGAACAGGCATAAACACCATCTCCTCAGGCAGTCTGCTGTACCTTTCCACTTGAATCACACGCCCCGCCATTCTCTGTGGTTATAATTAGGCTCGAAAGGATTCAATGTTTATTTTTTATGAACTTAGATGGATAATATTGATGTTTATTTCCAAGTCCTTTTTTTCTTATTATTTTTATTGACTTAAATTTTTGCAAGCAAGAAGTTCAGAGCAACCTCGGAGACTAATTGCTGCTTATTCAACTTGTATTGACTGTGGAAGTCAAGCTTCATAATAGATTCCAAAATAAAATCAGAACTGATGATAATCATCACCTTGCATGATATTAATTCCTTATTAATTGACTCCAAGATGGAAACGGAAGCTAAAAAAAACCCCTTCTAATAGAAATGCAGCACATCAGGATACTTCTGGAACTTCCTTTTGGGAAACTTCTACCATTGCTAGAAAGTTTTGTCTTTTGCTTACAGCTGATGGGAAGAGCTGAAGATTATTCACTCCATCTTTCAGGGCTTTTCTGTGCTTGTGGCTAGTGGGAGTGCAAGTGGTGACCAGCATGGGCTGCCCTGATAACTTGCTCAAGGGGAGTGGGTTGGATGTCTTGCTATCCTTCCAAAACATCTCAGAAAGCTAATCTCTCCTCCATAGAAGAAACTAATCCCATCCTGGGCAGATTTATGTACTTTGTTCACAGTGGATCTGAACACCTCACAGTCACAAATGAGTCACTGCCTCCCTGTCAGATAGGAAGGTTTATGGTCCTACTTCCACGGAGAAGAAACAGAAACAAAAAGAGACTGTGTCACTCCCCTTACTCACACAGGAAGGCCATGGATGATAGGAATTAAAACTCCGGTGGTCCTGAGCCCAAGCGCAGCAGTCTAGCCACTGGATTATTTTTCAGGTTGCTCTACAGGCTCAAAAGGTCTAATTGATTTGTAACTGTCCAGGACACGGGCAGGGACATCTAGAGCTGAAAAGCCACCATCAGATATCAATGCCTTGGAAGCAGAGAAGGGGTGCAGGAAAATAAATGCTTGCTACTTTCCTGATGAGTGCTTTCTAGGGATGAACACTGCTTTCTGCTGAGAGGATCTTATCTCGTGGGGCACAGCATCACACACCAGGTGGCAATATGTATTTGTTACTACATCCAGCAAGAAATTCAGATCCTGGGAGCATTCCCAAGCTTGCTAGGGACAGTTTGCTGTGGTGGATCATAGTGAGATATGGTTTCCCATCACTTAGTGACATGAGAGTTGCAAACATATGAAGAAAGGGTAGAGAAGGCCAAAGCTCTCAAGCAAAATCCATTGCCAGACAAATTCTAGGAAATCTCAAGGGGCGAGAGCAAGGTCCTGAAATGGGGCCCAAACAGTAGAAGTGGTTTGGGTTTCCCCATTTCTGAAAGCCTCTCAAGAGTTATAGCATACTTTAGCTTTTCCAAACCTTGGGAAAGACCTGCTTCAAAATCAGGCCTCTCTGGATGTTATTTATTCTCATTTGTTCAGTCCTGCCTCAAAAAGCATTATAAATTGGCCCTGGACTGAAAACCCAGTATTTTGGCTGAATTTACTGCTTATCAAGGCAACTTCATCACAGAGCTTTTCTAGAAACTGGTGTCCAAGTCAATTCTGGGGTCATGGGAAAAGCAGATTTAATGATCAGCTGGAGAGCCTGGGTCAGATGTGTGGTTTTAGATGCTATAACTCTGCCATCCCTCTTTGCAGTTGCAGGTGCTGGAGTGGAGTCCTGTTACAGGGCTTGCTGGATTCACAGAAAACCATGAGGAGCAAATCCACTGAGTACTAGTACCCATTCTCAGCTCGTGTTTGTCCTAGCATATATCATGAGACACAGGCAGACAGGAGACATAAGGAAGATAGAGGAATACATAATACAGTTTTTGTTTGTGTGTTTTTAAAGGGGAAATTAGATGGTTTGGAGCCTGTTGCAGGGATGTAGAGAACCTTCACTCCCCGTTGATCAATACTTACCTACGATACACGTTGTCCAAGCTTGAAAGTGGATGGCAGCCTTGAGTTTAAAGTCCTGTATCTTTCAGGCAAGTGGTCAAACACTGCTAAAACATACCAGTGGCTGGCACTAACGGCCCCAGGTCCATCCCAGACTTGAAGGACTGCCTGAATGGAGGCGGATCTCCCTGTTGGCTTATGGAAAGTCATCCCTTCTGAACACAGCGCCGTGCACAGAGGAGGCAGTAGAGGTTGCCTTTACCGGCACCAGTTTATGGAGAGCAAGTTTCCCACCTCCATGACCCCACCCAACAGCTCATTCCAATGTGCACTCTGCAACTTACCAGACACCTGGAAGAGGCAGGTGGAGACCCCCACGTCGTTGGAAATGCTGCACTCGTAGCTACCGCTGGTCTCCCGGCTGACGCTGTCCACCTTCAGCTCCGAGTAGTCCTGCTGCTCTGACAGGGGCTGCGCCAGAAGGGTCCCGTTGAAGCGCCAGACGGAGGTGGCCACCTTCATAGGGCTGCCCTTCAGCATGGTGCAGCGCAGGGTGACGCTGCGCCCCACGCCCTGGCGCACATCCTGGAAAGCCGGCTCCACCACAGGGGGGACTGGAGACCGAACAGAGCGACAGACGGGGATGCCATCAGGGAACAGCCATCTCACTCAGCACCATCACCCCGGCAGTGCCGCTGAGGAGACAGGCACCTGTGACTTCCAAGAGGATATTTATTTTCTAGTGGGAGCCAGGCTTTGTCAAACCGAAAGCAGCAATAGTTGTCTGACATCCCCTTCTGACTGGGCTGGGGCCGCCTCCCACCTCCCTCCCGTTTACTAGGTAGGAGTGGTCTTTAGCAAGTCCTCATCCCACAGCGAGACACTGCTTGGAGGAGCTACTGAGCCCTGCTCTTTCGTATGAGAAGCGCAACTCCAGCAGCTGAGCGGCACAACTTGGATTCAATCCTCAGATCCTAATCAGAATAACCACAGTCCTCATACCTAGCATAAACTGCACTCCCAGAGCAGGCAGGTATGCTCCCAAGCAGTTACATTCATGTTCTTCTGGTCAACATCTGACAGGGTGATCAGAGACACCATGTTCAGATGGAGGGATACGCACTGGCTGTCCCTACAGAGCACAGACCTGAAGGGGTGTTAGAGGGCCTCTCCCAAATATATCAATACAACACATCAGGGACTGGCTACAGGGACTCTGGGTCCTATTTTTATCTCTGGTAACAAGTCCCCAATGCTGGGAGGTGAGTCACGTCTCTCCATGTCAGCTTCTCTGCCAGTAGTGTGAGAATGGTGGCCACCTCCTTAGCAAAGAGAGGCTACTGAGTCTTGCTCTTCAACACTTGTAAAAATTTACTGGAACCTCATGAATTGGGCATGGTTGAGGCAGAGCAAGGAGAAAGTTTGGATTGGTATTGTTTGGGTTACCCCTTATTTAATGCAATGGCAGAGGACTTCAGTCTCCACAGCCATCTGATGGACATGTTTCACTTGCAATAAACTCTTAATGAAAACACTACAGCATGGGAATAACCAGAAGCTTTCCCTATAAAATGAGAAAAGCTTCCTGAACACAAAACAGCTGTTAGCTCGAATGTGAATGAGGGAGAACAGATTTATAGCAGCTCCAGCACAATCACAGCTCACCTTCCGCAGGTTCAAAGCACCTGCTCTTCCACAGCTTCTATGCACTGCAGATCTACAAAGCACCTGCCTCCTCTAAAGGTCCGCAGAGCTGCCAAGCACAGCCAAAAACCTGCAACACAGCATCTGCAGTGCCACAGACACAGTTCCACCAGGAACCACAGGTCACACGGCATCCCTGCTGCCATGAACACAGCCATGCCTGGGAGGCTTCAGCACACCAGTCTCTCCCCTCCCATAGCCTGACCCCAGCAAGACCCACCTACAGCTCTGTAACACTAGTGACATCTCCATCTTCACCACAGTTGAAGGTGGTGCATGCACCACAGCATAGGTCTGCATGCACAGTGCCCCCTCTCCCACAGACACAGATGCATCTGTGGGTACACAGCGTACAAGCATCCCCTCCACCTGGCAGCCCTTGTTTGACAGTGACTGACTGTTTTCTAGGTACCCATTCTCAACTCAGCTTCTGGGCCCTTTGCTGCACTTAAGTGGATTAAAAGCAGCCCTTGACTGAGCTCACATTGCCGTGCTGAGTGGCATGGTCAGCTCATTACAGATGGCTTTGCTAGCAACGTGTCTCTGCGGGTGCTCCAAGTGCTGACTTGCCTTTGGCTCACATGTCTCCCACCTCATGGTGAGAATAATGTGAGAAGTTGTTTGATTAGACCTAGTGCCATGAACGTGTCATCTCCATTCCTAGCTGCTATCCCATTTCTTGGGTCACATCTGCTCCTTAATTGAAGCTAGTGGGGTCTCACATTACAATCAAGGCCAGCTGGTGATAAAAAAAAAAAAAAGATGAAAAGGGAAAGGAAGGCTTAAAAAACAAATGGCACAGCAGCTCCAAATATACTCAAAGCAATCTATCTCACAAGGAGATTGAGGGGTGGGAGAGCAGCTTCCCTCACTGCACCAAGCGGCACCCGTGTATGGAGCTTGGACAGAGGAAGAGAAAAGGTCTGAAATTGGACAAAGTGCCCCCTGCAAGGACACACACTGCACGGAAAGTGCCCCTCTGGGCCTCACTGAGGGAGTGTCTGAGGCTGGTAAAGGGTTACAGAGGACCAAGGCTGGGACACTACAGATGCTTCCTTAGGTCACAGGAACAGCCAAGGATGCAGAAGATATTTAATCTTCTTCAGCTGGGAAATGGGATTTACTTGATTTGCACTGGGACAGGTTCTGGGCCTATGTTATCACCTTGTGAAGGGAATGTCTGAAAGTGCCTATACAGTAAAAATTGATTACATTTTCTCCTCTTGTCTCTGGCACTACAAAACACCCAATGAGCATTAACTCTTTGGGTAGTCCTGGAGCCCCTGGGTTTTCTGGAGAAAGAGCTGAAGCAGGTCATGCCATCACTGCAAAGGATGCAGTACTACACCAAGGGGCTGCTATTCCTGAAAGCTGTCAGTGAATATCAAAGCAAAGAAAGGTCAACAGCGGTTACAGAGCCAGACATCAGCTCTGGCCTCCAAAGCCTACTGGGGAGCCCACACTTCTTCAAGTAGGTTATACACAAAAGGGAGACCCACTACCAAGGCAGGGATTCAGTCTGCAAATCGTAGCAGATAACAACACAGACTTTTCTCAACCCTGGCTTAAATGCAAAAGAAAGCTTGTTTAAATGAGCCGGTGCTCTGACTCCCCAGAACCAGGAACTGAACAGCTCCAGTACACCTGAGATGGTGACTGTCTCAGAGCAGAGACCTCCAACATGACTCCTGCACCTTTAGGGAGTCGCAGGAAATTGTAATGATTTTCCAGGTGCCTCTAATACCCACAAGGAAGCAGCATCCCTGCTGGCTATAAGGGAGGAGTATCTGGCTATTTTGGCTCACTAGCTGCCACTGTGCTCTTTGGGGAGCTTGGGTATCAACCCCAGTTTTTAGCCCAGTTCCAAAGGTGGGTCCTTGTCCAGAGGCTCTTCAAATGCCTTTCTATATCTCCCCTGAACTCCAGTGCATGCGGCTGAAGTGTTCTTTTAAGCAGCAGCCACATTGCAGGCAGCAGGTTGCTACGTTTCAAGAAGGAAGTAAAAAAACCTCTCTGCATATACAGGGCTTTGGGATCCCCTGGTAAAAAACCACAGCAAATAAACATAGACAATTGCTGTTTTCTGTCAGTACACAGCTTAAGTCCAGAAGAGCTAGCTGGCAGGAAAAGTGGCGAAAGGGGTGAAGAGGGCAGCGTGTTACCATTCTAGGCAACACTGAAGGAGCGAGGGTCCTCCAGCAGCCTTGTTAAGATGTGGCTGCTGTGAAACACAAGGCAGGGCAGCCTGCCTTTGCAGCAGAATTAGCTTGTTAGGAGCAAATCAAATCAGATGAACACAGGCAATCTACTCCATCGTGCCAGGCACCCTAAAGCAAAGCTGGGCTGTAGGCAGCTCCCTTGCTGTGAGCCAGAGCAGATGCTCTGCACTGGAGGGTTGCTAAGCTAGCACGGTGTTCACAGTGATGAAGGGCAAGAGTGAGAGAAACAAAACAGAGAAACGTCAAGTGTCAAGGGGTGTTGCTTTGTGCCCCAATAACTTCTTATTTTCTTGGTTTCACTGCAAATAACCAGGACTGAAATGCTTGTCCTGCTAGATGAGCGAGAAGCGCACTGGCTGTTGGAGCTGTGGCCAAGTCTGTAAGCAGTTGTTTTAAGTCTGGTTTTATTTTAGCCTTGAGGAAGGGAGGAGTCTTATACCTTACAAAACTCAAAGTGCTTGCAGGAGAGACCACAGTCTCCTTGCACAGTTACTGTGCTGCCCTACTTGGGCACAGCTCAAGAAGGGGTACTCAGTGACCCTTGCAATGCTGTCTGATTGCTGCAAGTTCCCATCAAATTCACATGCCTCCAGAAGGCAGAGATGCTTCTTTCACCAGTGATGAAGTCAGAGCATCCCAGGATGGCAGTGATGCACTATGGAAAGTTTTTCACTTGTGGGGTAAATAGAGAAAAAAAAAAATTAAGTGAAAAAAATATTTTTTTTTTTTTTTTCCCCACTTTAAAAAATGGGGATGTTGCCATGAGGCTGCTCAATCTGATACCAATGAAAGGCAAAGAAAGGCTCATATTGGAGTGGACTGATGCACAGATATCGGTGACAGGCTTAAACACAAATCAGCATCTGCAGAACAGGAGAACACTGAGTCAACAGACCTTGCATTAAGAGCTCAGGCAAGAACTGAAAAGGTCGAAAATCCTTGACACCACAGATATAACACTACTATGCAAGACACGTGCAGAGTCTGCTTTTGCACTGTAGCTTGAGGACTGTGAATAGCATATCCTGGGCAATTCCCAAATGCTGGCTCATTCTGAAATGGCTGTCAGAGCCGAGGGGCTCACTCATAACCCGCTTTCTGACTCATGGGCAGCCCTTTCCACCCTGTAGCCACCCTGACCAGCAGCTGACAACAGCCATCTCTGTAGGCGGTCAGCTGCCTGCATTGTACCGCTGGTCTATGCAGCTGCCATAGGCTGCTGCACTCTCATTTTTCTACAGGGATCTACTTCCCACAACACTTCCTCTGCTGCAAAGAGCACCACAGCACAGCAATGTCCAGGCAGAAAAAGAGAGGCACAAGCAGAAATACAGCCTGCCTGAGGTCACATGGACTGGCAGCATCAGACAGACACAGCGTAGGAGTCCTGTATCCTGACCCACACTTCAGTCCTTAGCCCAGGCTTCCTCTCCTGTGCAAAACACCCTCTACCCTCCAGAGTCAGTCATCATTTACATTTTTATTTAAATCTAGAAAGTGCGACATGTAACACAAGTGATGAAAATAGCAAGCCTTGCTAGATTAGAAAGCAGCTTTATTTTCAGCAGCTCTCATCCCAGCTCTGCTGAATGACTCCCTCCAAGCTTAGCCATGTAATCACAGCACGAGTGGGACTCCTGCTTGTAGTCTTCACCTTACCCATATGTGAGAGCTAATTGACCACTTGCTGGATTAACACTGCAAAGGACACACAGATAACCTGGTATGAAAAGACTGCACTTTGTGGTTAGTTACTATTATTAGCTGTGTTTTGTTATCCAAAGTGGCTAACAACACCAGGCAGTAATTTCGCTCTCTGGAAAGCAAATCAGCACAGGCTCTTGTTAGGGCCTTAGGAGACCTATATGCCCCCATCCAGCATCCATTTAAATTCTGATAGGTACTCTTCGGTAGTCATACTGGTTGCAGTCTTCCCTAATCTTCTCTAGACAACCAAAGCAATCCCAGCAAAGGGTGCCTTCCTTATCCAGCCCCAGTCCCATAATCTGGGGTAATAAAGATGTCACAGGCATCAAGGATACTGCACCCCTGCTTTCACAGCAGGTAGAAAGCTCCATGGTTTCAGCTCCAGGAGAGACCAGAGCTCTCTACCCAAGCAAGTGGGAAGCTCTTTTATTGTCATAAGGCTGGGAAATTACAGCTGAGCAATTCTGTTCCCTGCAACAGCAGCAGCCACATTAGGCACCAGCAGTTTTCCACATGGAGATAAATATCCAACTTATATTTACAAGCCCAGTCTCATCCACTTGTTTCTGAGAGATTATATAATGGAGTAGTTAGAAGAGGGGAGGTGGAGGAAAGTTTGCTCAACCTATTTCAGCTAAAAGCCAGAATCTCTTTCTTTCATCTTCTACGCCTTTTGCCTTTGCACTTTAGTCTCCCCACATATAAAGAGATAAAGTGTGCATTTTTTTGCAAAGTGCTTGAAAGCCAAGTTGCAAGTATTGTTATTTCAAATAAAACAAATTTGTTTGAGTACATCTTCTGCTAGACAAGTAGGTGCAGGGACCAGAGAAGCAGGGCTCAGAGCAGAGAAGGCTTAGTTCCATGCTAGTTGACTGTTTTTAAAAGAAGGGCAAATGAAATGTATTCACTACCAGCTTTTCTGATTTTCTCTCCTCTGAACTTTCCAAGCCAATTAGCGCAACCAGTCCTCACCTTGTTTTAATATAGGGATTTACTGAAGGATTTCTTCTTCCGGATGACGAGCTGTGCTGATTAATACATGAGACCCCTAGTTCACTTTAGAGAGTACTTTGAAGAAAGTCCATCCTTGGGTGGGAATTTCCAGACCTTCTACCTCACAGATATGCCTCCTCAAAAAAGATCTGTCCCAGACATGCTGGAACTCCATTCAGACTCACTGCCCAATTAATTCATGCTAACAAGACACTACAAAGACAAGTATTCTCCTTCAGTGTAAAGCCACCTCATTCCCATGCCTCACTTATGTTCAAGTGCCTGGTTTCAAAACAGTACGCTCCCCTAATTGAAAAAGATAAGTGGGGAAAGATGGTGTATGCACAGAAGACACATACTCATTTGTTTGTGAAATGCATGCTGATAATCCTCCCCCTTGCCTACATACCACCCAATTAGCAAAGTTATGCACAAAAGAAATAAAGAGGGTGAGAGTGGGCATCTCAGAGCTAATACCTTCAATTACTGCCAGACCAATGGTGTAACCCAAACCTAGATTTTTTTTTTTTTTTTTTTTTTTTTTGCCACAGACTGACATGAAAATACTGTCTCTAACTCACAGCCAATTTTGCTAGTTATAGCACAGTGAAGCAGGATGACGGCTAGGGTGGATCTGGGATTCTCCTGCCCACCCACATACCCACAAGAGGGGATCCCTCCCATGTGTAGCATTGTGAGACCACCAACTCTCTGCTCAGGTTCTGCCTCTGTCTTCTAGAAGATAACAAGATAGCAGATGCATGGGTATGAGTTGACATTACATGCTTCTGTTTAACAAATTGGGCTGGCAGTGACAGGCCGCTCCCAATAGCATATAAATAATTTAGATCCAAACATTCACTAACAGTCAGCCAATGATACTCTTTCCCAAAAGCATCCTATATGCATTAACTTTTGGCCAAGTACCAGTTATCTTACTACTCAATAATTCATAGGTGAGCTACTCAGCTGGGTAGTTCTGGGAATAAAGCAACTCATTGCCAGTGCAAACTAAGGAAAAAAGAAGAAAAAAAAAATCAACCCACAAAAAAGAACCAAATAAGATTCTTCTTCCAAAACAGAGAATCCACATCTTTCCCCTTACTTCAGAGTTTATTACTTGTTTTTCTTACCATCTAACCCAATTCCCTTGCTGCAGTTTAAGCCTACTTCAAGTCCTCCCCACAGGTGCTTTTATGTCCTAGTAATCAACTCTGTCTTATCTCCAGTAGCCCCCAACCTCAACATATACTAGGAGAGAATTCTTAGTCCTCTTCTCCCAAAGACCTTGACAAGATGATGTTGATGTTTTATATGTATGTGTGTGTATATGTATATATATGTTTCCAATTCCCCTTTCTCTCCTTCCTCTGCTCTTCAGATGGCAGAAGCACAGCTTTAGTTCCTACTTAGATTTTGTTTTCTCTGGGCTAGAAACTGTCCTAGAGTTTTAAAGGCCAGAGGATTCACATGCAAAAAGTTTCAGAAAGGAGAAAATAAAAGAGAAACCTGAATCCTCAGCTCTGACTCTCCTCACTTGCCTGGCAGAGACAAGCAGGACACAGGGGCCTGTAACAGGGCAGAGATCAACAGGTACCTTCTGCAACCTTGCGAGCAGAAACAGAGCTGCTTGGCCCATCACAACAGAATGCATCCCCTGTGCTTCCATCCACAGTGTAAAGAAGGGAAAATAGGAAAACAGCCGATCTGTGATGCTCACTGTCCTAGGGTAGGTGCTCCACATTCCTGAGAAGGATTTGGAACAACTGAGAAAGGACCGATCATCCCCCCAGGTTTGACAGCAAACCTGGAGATAGCTGGAACAGGACTTTAAAGCCCAAATTTATTCCATCTAACTTCAGGCTCTTCATTGAGGTACCCAAGTTAGGAATGCCACCTCCCTCCAAAGTGAGAGGGACATCTCCAGAGGACAATTCATATGGTAGGAATCCTTAGCTGGCATTACCTCTCTCCATCCTGTGCCTGTGCAGGGAGCCTCAGGTGATCCCAGCCCTCACATCTCTGCTAGGTGGGATGAATGCAGACCAAAGTAAATACTTGTGTGACACCTGCACAGAAGTGGTCAGTGCCACCCCTCTACATTAACCTCTCCATGAACTCTCAGTGCCTTGTTTAATGAGTTCATCAGTAAGCTGAGTCATAACACGCATCGGAAACTTGGGCAGCGTGTCCTGCTCTTGGACAGGAGACACATCCTGTGTTCAAGCTGCTGCGTGCCACAACAGAGCTACCCTGGGAAAGAAAACAGACACCAGCCTGTATGTTCCCCATAGCAAATACAGCAATAAATCCTTGGATGCCAGACAGCATCCAATTACTGCCACAGCTAGGGCTCAGATCCAGAGTATGCAGCAAAGAATTGACTGAGTTTTTCCTAGTGTCCCATGGAGGATCTCACCTACAACCAGAGGAGCCACCAGGCAGAGGTGACTGCTGACTCCAAGCTGCAATGCAATAGCAACAGGCTCCTATTCCATCACCAGCTGCCTGAGCAATTCAATCACCTCCATATGTTTAGACCCTTTTAATAACAGAACCGAAAGTTAAGAGCAGGGAGGGTGCAGGACAAAGTGCCTCTGAGAACTGTAAATCTGTCAAAATGGAGAAGAGACCCTGCTTTCAAAATGCAATGATTGTCAGGGCCACAGGTGGTCAGAGCCTTCTGCTCACAGCTGCGCTACAGCATTACCTCACCTCGTTTTCAGTTTGAAAGCTAAATTGTGAGCACTAGATGATCCCTCTACAGCTGCTTTCCAAACAGACAGGTAAAGCATGAGGCAGCATAGCCAAAAGCAGAAATTGTTGATTAAAAAAACAGACCTGCTTTAATGATGGGGTGGTGGGATCAGAGCTGGAAAGGGGAGAGATCCAAGCCAGAAAGAGGCTGGTAGGGGAAGGAGGGCCATTCAAGGCAATTAAGATAATCAAGTGTTAACCAGCACTCCTTAATATGTTTGCTTTGAATTCTTTGTCTATACTAGCAAGCAAAAAGGATGCATGGGGCAAAGCTAGACCAGGAAGAATTAATACAGTAGTTCTCCACTTATCTACAGAGTGTAAAGAGGACAAGCTTCCCCATAAAAACCAGGGTCTTCCTCAGCCTCTCCTTCAGACCTGGTAGGAAATTTGGACCAAGGAAGAAGAACTCGGCATAGAGCAACACTCAGTTCTCCATCACATCTCTATCTGCTGCCTCAGAGTTCTGCTGCCAATCATTTAATATCCTTCTCCATTAACTGTCATCATTACTCCATTTTTCTATCCTTCACCCTTGACTGATCTTGACTCATCTGAGGAAGATGACGACAATGAAAATGTAACCATTCAGAAAGAGGCTGAAAGGATGCTCAAACTAAAAGATTTATGGCAAACGTTCAGTCTCATAGGTGAAGCAGCTGAGGTCAACAGATACCGAAGCAATTTTCCCCACAAGAATTAATGTAACAAGGGGGGTGGTGCATACAGGAACTTAAGAAATGCATGCAATTTAAAAACACAGGACCAGTATGTATAGCATAGAGAAAGAAGAGGCAAGAATATTTTTTACTGTAAGCATTTTTGCTGTCACTCTCTGGATGGTTACCTCTTCATCATTGTCATCATCTTCAGATGAATCACGGTAGATCAAATCAATCATGGGCAAAGTATGGAAAAATGAGGATAGGTTCAGGTGGTCCATCAGATTGAAATGGCTGAGGTCTTTCAGAATAGTGGCCAGCTCCAAATAGCCAGCTATCAAACAGCCACCATCTCTGCTATCTGAAGGTCCTGGCTTCCCCTTCCATCCTTCACACCATTACCTGCATGCATTTAAAATGTGTGAATTTCATAAGTGCCTGTGTCCAACTCCTCCACTATTAATTATGAAAAAAATGCTTTAACTGTCATATCAGTAACTGTCATAGCTTTTCATGAACGTTATCTTCAGTGGATTGCTGGTAACAGAATCATCTCCCTACACCTTATTCCCAAAACTGCTAACCACCTATGGGGACAGCAGAGGATTTGGCAGTCCCGTTTCTTCATGCCTGGATGATACTGCCTGTCTCAGAGACAGGCATGGGCTCAACCTACGGCAGACTCACTACTCCATTGGAAATCTCATGTCTTCTCTCTACATTGCCACCATGTTTCCAGAGAAACAGCAGCACACCATCCTCACTGCTGAAGCAGACACAGCGCTGCAGCTCTCATCTCTCCCTGCCATAGGAAGAGCACCGTCACTTCTGACAGCTGCAGGTGGTGTGGGCTCCCAGAAATCACTCTCCAGGACTTGGGGTTTCCTCTGCAGCAGAGGGCACAGGAAGGAGGCCAATGACGGAACTGGTAATCATTCAAGGACAGCAGCCTGCTCCCTCGAGCTCCCCATCTGGCTATCACCTCTGTCCTATCTCCTCTGGACTTGGACCAGGAGAGGGAAATTTATTAACAGTCCCACTCACTGGATAAATCTGGTCTGACATTTGATTTTCCAGGCTGTTTCTGTGGCTGACCTCAAACTGGGTCAGCACTACAGGAACCATTTGGAGGAGCAGCATCCCTGTAACGTGGGCACATGCCTATCTCACACAGACACTTTTTCATGTTGACTGAGGAGGACTTAGGCTGCAGCAAAGGCAATATGCAGGACAAGTGGAAAGTACACACTCCATTTCTTCTCCCGATGCCTGGATTTTGGTCCAACAGATAAATGCCTGAAGCTGGTTCCATAAAGTTTCAGTTGTTCATATTCCCAACTCTTTTGGGACACAAAAAGTAAGGCCATTACCTTCCTCATTCTCACCCATCGCCTCAAGATCTGAAAGTAGATCCTGGCCTCAGCCAATCCATCAGCAATTATCAGCCCGAGGGGTTGCGGCAGCACACACTGTAATATGGTATCCTGCTCCTTGAAGCCTCTGTGTGATAGATAATAACACCTGCCAGAATCAAACACCCCAGGTGAAAAGGACATTTTAAACAAGTTTCAGCAATGTTTGCTGAGCCATCCCACTGTGGTGGGCAGAGAGAAGATATATAGTTCTGTGTACAGCTCTGGAAAGAACCTGTGCGGACTTAAATCTGGGAATATCTGTGGCTAGGTCTGTGATAAAAGCCAGAGATGATGGAAAGATGGGCTTTTCTATGTCCTGTTTGTAAGACTCTAGCTGGATCTGTGTACCCTGATCTGAATTCATAAGTGCAAAAATGGCAGAATAACAGACTAACAACAGACCATAAAAATCTTAAAAATGCCATAGAAAGCATGAAAAGGTGGGGGAAAACTTCATCTAGGCAGACCTTTGAGGGGAAGTTTGTGATAGTATCCTGCAAACACCAGAGGAGATAAAATTATTCTGTACTCTCCATGCATGTATTGCCTATGGGTGTACAAACATGAACCAATTGGGTGAATGCAAGCAGAGGAGACCTCAGGACGAACAGCAATAAACCTTTTTATTCCTCACTGGTTCCAGAAAAAGACTCATGGAAGATGAATGTGGGATGCAACTTTACAAGTTAAAAAATGAATGATGATTAATATAGTTTTATGGGTCCTTGGCAGACAAACTGGATAGTGTTTGAAAAAGCAACAAGAAAAGTACCTATCTTGTCATAACATCCTCAGGCACTGGAAAGATCCTGGCTTGCTTCCACAAGACAGACTAATTGAAGATGTAATACTATTCAAATGCAGCCCACATTAAGCAGATTAAAAACACATTAACTGAAAGAGTTCAAAAAGAAATTTTAAATGGGTGCACATGCCACTGAGATTACTCTAGTGAGAGGTAAGACCTTCTCTAGGAAGGCCTCTCTAGCAAGATCCCATATGAATCTCTTAAACTGATGCTATTTCACATCTTCATCAAGGTCAAAGATCCAGCCAGCAGGTTGGCATAGCTAAAGGATATAAAGTCCCCTGTTCAGGCTGTGTAGCCAACATCACACAACCAACCTCTGGTGTCTGAATGACCTTACATCCATTTGCAGCTGGGGTGACTGGGTGCAGACTTTGGCACAGCTCTGGGATGTGGCTTGTGCTTTGCTTCCTTCCCTCCCACACAAAGGCAGCATTCTTAAGTGCCTATGTCAAGATAAGATACCAACATCTGTAGAGGACACGAAATATGCAGCAGTAAATAACATACTAGAGAGATTCCTCACACAGGACAACTTGGTTTGCTTGATGGAATGGGCTTATTCTAACTGCATTCAATTTATCCTGGATAATGTAAAGGTCTGGAAAGAAAACTGTTGAGGAAAGAATGCGCCACTTTTGTTAGGAAAGAGACAATGACTGAAAGAGGAGCCTGAGTCAATGTAACCCAGTGAACATCAGCTTTCAGCTTAATTCTGTAGTCCAAAGATGTCCAAATCCTTAGATGATTAAGCCAAAACTTACTAAATGTATTGAGATACGGGCATCACCTTGGCATCTGCGTTGGTGAGAACATTTTTTGAAAATCTCTTTAATACAGGTGACCATGCTGCCAGAATGATGTTGAAAAAAAAACCAACCAAACAAACAAACAAAAAAATGAGAAGAGGGCTATAAATATGAATCAAGGGCTGGAAAACATGCCTTGCAGTGAATGGCCAAAGAGACTCACTCTGGATTGCATAGTGAAAAAAGGCTTAGAGATTACTTGTTCTGGCGTCTGAGACTACACAAGGAAGAGACTGCTGATAACTAATAGCTCTTTATGTGAGAAGACAAAGGCATAAACAGAGCTTGTAGTTGGAAACTGAAATGAGACAGGCTTAGATTAAGTCATGACAACTGAACCATGAGAATAAAAAAAACACTGGGACAACTTACTGAGGCACACAGTGAAATCTCTGTCACTTCAGTCTGTGAGTAGATGCTGCACTGAAAACATACAAATAATCCAAGTTTAGATCCACAAAGGTAAACTCACCTTGTTCCTCACCTCCACTAGTGAAAGAGACTATGCTTGGCACATAACTAACTCTCCGGTCTAGACAAACAGCACAAAATGGTTAGAAAGAGATTCAATGAGCTTTTGCTTTCTCATAATGATCAGGAAGCTGGAGTCCCAGCATTTTGGGTAGGTGGATTGGAGCACATAAGCTTCTCCAAATGGTTTAAAAAAACCTAATACCCCCCCTCCCCAACCTAAAAAACCCACAAGCCCCAATCATCTTTCCCCTCCTCTCTTTAAAACCTGCAGGTAGTTTCATTTGCAGCTTTTCATTTATATGTGTGAATTGGTTCCTAGAAAGCTAATCAACATGAAAACTTGCCCATTTCCATGCATAAACTTGGACTTTTGCAAAGCCTCATCGCAAGCAGCCCAAGTGGAAGAGAAAAATCCCCAACCCACAAAAAAACATTTTGAGCATTGCTCTGTTTTCCTCTGACCCAGCCAACTGCCACCATGTTCTCATCCCTTTAGACCCATTATGGTCTTTCCAGCAAACCACCTTAGATGGAGGGCTACTCCCTTTCCCTCAAGCCCCAGTTCCCCATTCTACAGAGTACCAGGATATTGGCTAAAGGGCCTGTATTATGCATCAGCTATGAACTGCTCAGAAAATCCCAGCAGACCTAGCACTATTAAGCCCATCTATATTGCATTAAGTTGTTATTAGCTTATGATTAGGACAGTAAAATACCTCTTTGCAATCAGTGCTTGGTAAGGAAAATCCCTGTTCAGTGCAAATGTCACTATTATTTATTGTTCTCTTGACCTCAGTCACAGCCACTGTCAGGAACCCCTGTTACTTTTGGCACTCCAGCCAATTCCTCCCATCAAATGCTTGGCTGAGTTGGGCCCAGAGTTATATCATATTTGTGAGGGATGAGATTTTTTTTTTGACAGGACTCGTTTCACCAGAGGTGACAGCAGGTCACAACAGATCAAGAGCCTACAAAGGGTCGGCTGGAATGGCCTTCAGTTGCCATTCTTTCTTTAGCCAGCAGAGATTCATCCCAGATGCTTCTTTGCCACAGAAATGGAGTCATTTTCAGTCTCTTCTACATCCCATTCATCCCCTTGCAGCTTGGCAAACAAGCAAACAGTCTCAGAAGTCAGCTTCCTCCCAGTCAACAGTAATGAAAAATTTCCATGGTTTCCTGCGATCACACACGACCCTAGAAATAAGGACTCCAAAATCATACAAAATGCAACAGGTCTGCATGCAACTAGTAAATTTAAGCACCTCTGTCAATTCCTGTGACCAATGATGGTTTTTCAGGTTCATCACTGGGTTCATAAAAGAAAACCAACTGTTTTACCTCAAGTCCTGGAGGCCAATTAAATTCAAATCAGAAACAAAAGCTGAGATAAGGTAGGAGCGTGTGTGCACACGTGCTTATTTGTGTTTGCAATAGAGAGGCAAAGAGGAATGGAAATCAGGAACTATACGAAGTGAAATAGGGTGAGAGGGGTGCATGTTGGAAATGTGATCTCTGCTCATTGAGAAAACACTGTTTCCTGGCTTCAAAGAAAAAACAGTCTCTTTCTCAGAGACCAGCCCAAGTAGAAAAGCACAAAGTAGTAACTGAACAGTTGTTTCCCCACAGAAAGCTCCAAAAGGCCCCTACACCCTTCCTAAAATCTGAACCCTCAGCCTCCCAATACAGTGTCCCAGCACAGAACTGTCAGCAGAAGACATGCTGGGATGTAGAGAAGCCTGAGCACCTCTGAAATTTAATTCACATTCAAACAGTTTCCCCTATAGGAGTGAACATAACTGGTACTGTTTCAGAGCTCAGGGTCAGGATGGTCACAGCTAATTAACTCCCCCCCACCCCAGAATCCTCAGTTTCCTGCTAGGGCTTCTGTTCATATCAGGAGTGACTCAGGGTCTTCCGTGCATAAGCCCCGTCCTCAAAAGCAGCATCGCTATTCTATGCATTGCCTTCATGTGCTTGCCACAGTGCTCCAGCAGGGCAGGAGAAAATAGCTCTGCTTTAGTACCAGGGTGCAGGGAGTAGGTGAGGAATAGCATGGGACCCTGCTCCTGCACCCTCATAGGTGCTTCTTACATGGTTTATAGCCCAAAAACCATGGAAGAAAAGCAAAGGCACAGTCACAATGTCATGGCACCACATAACTCTCTCAGGGAAAGAGGCTGGGATAAAAGAGCCTCTGCTCCCCTGCCACAGGTCTTGTGTCAGGTCTGATGTCCTATGCTCCCCTGCAGGTATGGACAGCTGTTTTCACTTTTCTGTGCCTCAGGCTCTTGTGCAGAGGCTGAGAGTTATCATGAGAAAATGAATTGCTTTTTTTGCCTGCTTGGTATCTTCCTGGTTCCTCGAGTGAGTTCTGGTCTGTGGCATCTTTCTCCTCACAGCTGGGCACTCAACATTCTCATGTCCTGGTCACCAAAAGGCAGAATTTGATAGCGACAGGGAATTCCCTCCTTTCCTGTCCTTGTGACCCCAGCCTTAAAACATGAGAGCTGACAGCAGTTTTCTAACCCCCTCCATCTACCACCTCCCTTGCTCTGTGCCTCCTGATGCCAGTGTTACCACATACAGCACATGCCTTCCCAAATCTACTTTGCTCAGGTGTCAGCAGCAGCTCCCTCTTTTGCTAGAACATATGTACGAACCATCCAATCCTCTTAGCTCTCCTGTGCCCAGCCTTTTCTCTTTCAAATACACCCATTATACCCAACTCATACAAGCAGGTACCATCTTCTCCTCTTCCTAAGACACTGCCGGTAAACTCAGATCCCAGTCCCGTCCATCAACTCTAGCAGAGAATATCCTGCCACCTCATGCTCCAGGGTCCAGGGCCCTTTCTCTGCCTTGGCCCAGTTCCCACATCCCCTGGACACATACTGGTGCTGCATAGACCAAGACAGAAAGCTTGGCAACAGCCACTGTGGCAAGCTCACCATCTCTGACCTGCTGGCTGGGGGTAAGCACACGGCAGAAGTACTCACAGTGTATGTTAGAGAGAAACCTGCGTTACATCCCCATGCAAATAGAAGCAGAGCCAGGACAACCTCTCCCTGCAGCCAGGCTGCCTTGATGCAGTCTGGGTACCACTATCTGTATCACAGTTCAGAGATCTTTGACATAGGTGGTTTCACCTATGGCCTAAACCCAGACAACAACAGGGCTGAAAACCAAAGCTGTTTCTTCAGAATGGCAAGATGGGAAGCACTGGGAAAGCGTCTGACGGTACTTCAGCAGTAGTATGCTCCTGTGGCTTAAAGACAAAGACACATGCTTGGGCGAGACCCAAACATGCACAGCCTTGCAGGATGCCCAGCACAAAGCATGTGAGAGGATTGTGGAGTGTTTTTTATCCCAACAAGTTTATGTATAGCTAGGTCCTACAGGGAAAATAGCTGCCATGGCAGGAAAACCTTAAAAGGGGTGTCTGAATTAAAACAGTGCAAGATATGGTGTTCAGCCCTAAAAGGGCCAGGGTAGGTGAGCAATTGTCCACAGAGAGATGACCAAGACTGTCTGCCATCCACTGTGCCTATACAGCTCTTGTCTCTCCTTTCCTGACAAAACTGTACAGCTTGGATGTCTATCTCTCTCTTGATAAAATTAAGTTGCTCTTCCTGGAGAGTCTGGCCAAAAAACAGGATAATGGCAGCTTATGGAAAGCGTATTTGTTCTCCCAACAGTGTCCAAGAAATGGATTAGCTGATTTAAACCAGTTCTCTTCTGAACAAACAAAGTCACCTCTCTAGGTGAGGAGTGCTCACACAAGCTTTTACTCAGCTTATCATTACAGCTGCAGAGGTCTTTAGAGGTGAGCAATGAGCTGCATGAAGGCTGAATAGCATTGCAGGCAGGCTGCAATCTCATGTAGCAGACCCAGGTCCCCTCTTTAAGGAGGGCTCCCACCCTCCCGATGCAGATATCTGGGTATCATCCTCTCTTCTTCCACAGTCATTTATCCAGGGCACAGCGAGGAGGCCTCCTGGTACTTTGCATTTGACCTGTGGTGCCACAGACCGAACATGCCAGCTTTGCAAAACCTGCTGCCCAGTCTCCACTGCTCTGGTGAATTCTCCCTGCCAACTGGGCCTTTTGCTTTATGTCTCAAGTCTCCTATATCTCCTGGCCACCACAGCATGTAGACATGCTCTGTCAGACCAATTTCAACCAAAGAGGTAAATTGGAAAAGCTCTCAGGGCACAAGGGCGACTTCCCAAGAAAATCTCAGTGAGTGGCAGCACATGGGAACCTTCCCCACAAGGCAGAGAAGAGACCAGGGTCCTGCAGAGCAAGTCCTAACTGCTACACACTGAGGGGAAAAATTCAGGCCAGCCAAAATTCATACAACTGCTTTAGCCTGTGAAAGACGTTTTCCTCCAAAGCTGCATATACGCCAAAAGCTACTAAAAAGTAGCACTGGGAGTCCTGAGGTGGCCACAAAGAAGAAGGTTTTAGCTAAGCATCCTTAGCCTGTCAAGACTACCTACCCCTCAATGCCATGACGTTGGCAGGAGGGTAGGGCTAACAAGTCCTAGACAAACAGGAGCCATCCTCTTTTCAGCTACATTTGGTATAACCCCATCTTAAGACCCAGCCCAGAACCATTGCAGGTGCTGTCACAGCTTCCATCTGCCAGGCCCCAGGACCAATAGATGGTAACTGTTAAAACAAATTTGAGGCCAGCTAAGCCTCTGTGGTTTGTTACTGTGCTCTGAACCGTCACCATTTGGGTTTACAGCCATGACAGAGTAAAACTGATTCCTCCTTCAGCCTGGCCTTAGACTGACAAGTCTAATTAGTTGTTAGCAGCCCAGGCACTGGGAAGTGGAGTGAGCAATCCTAATGCCATACCACTGAGGACAGGGCTACGTGCATAAACACAAGCTCTAGGCAGCTTAGTCGCAGACACAAAACTGCAAGCGGTAAGTGTGTTGACAACCAGGAACAAAACTCTCTGCTCTTAACGGGGGGTGCAGGGGGGTTCTGTGTATTGATGGAAACACCAAAATAACAGGTATGCTTTCAGTTTAGTGACACAAACCTCTGTGCAACAAGTTAGGGGATAAACAGGGAGGATTTCCATCAAAGTGGAACCTAACAACCAGGTCAGGCTTTGTTAGGACTGGTGGTTTGAGGTCATGCCCATGACTACAAATAATTTTCTTCTTTTCACTAATGAAGGTCTCCAGGTTTGCAAATACTGAACTTTTAGAAGGCACTGTTTTCCTGCGGCTTTGAATACAGACACACCTGCCCCAGAATATCGGTTCATTCTTAAGTCTCTGATGGTCTAAAATGAATCAGAACATCCCACAGGTCTGGTTGGTAGGAGAGCCCAAAGTTTCCCTCTCTTGGGAGCAAGACCTGTACCATGTGGAACAGCAATACTGAAGCATGAATGGAAGGGCAGGAAAGACCCAGCCACTGCAAGAATAGAAAAATCACCTTCTGCCCCCAAGTTAGCTCCTGAACTGCACTCCTCACTGATGAAAATAATAACAATTAAAACTGTCACTATTAATAAATACACTCAGAAATGAAACCAGCCACGTCTAAAATTCTTAGCAGATGGCTCTGTACTCCAGCTCACATGGCCAAGCCACAAGACGCATAAGCCAGCTCAGTCACAGATATGGGTCAGCTCTAGCAACAGACAGTCCCATTTCTCTTAGACTCCCTTCATACAGGCAGGGAGAGCTGCAGGGATCTCTCGGAAGCCAAAAGCCCAGCATAGCCACTCTGCAGAAACATCTCCATGCCAAGAGGATGTCTCAAGAGTGCTTTTAGCAGAGTAGTTAACATCCAAGCTTATGTTTCAGAGGGGGCAGGGCACCAGCAAAGAGCACTGACATTGAGCTATGGCTTCAACAGTTGATCGAAACAGTTTAATGCATTTCCATTTCCACTTGTGTGGATCCAGCAATGCTTCTTACTTATTTACAGTATTACCCCCTCCACTCCTCCCTGCTCTTCCGTTTGCTACATGGATAACAAGGGAAATTGATGCTGACTATTGCTCACCTGATATACAGCATTGCCAATGGGTTCAGCAGAATTTTAAAGAGGAATGAGTCAACAGCATGTGACCAGGAATAACATTTGCCAGTGTGTGAGCTTGAATAGGAAAACATATCTGTGCCCACCTGAACATTAGTTTAAGTGACAAGGGCAACAGATGCTCCAGCAGGACGTATTCTGGCTGCCTTCCAGGTCAAGGCAGAGCCAGACCTGCTGGTCACCAGCCCTATGGCAATGCTTATGCCTAGAACTATGCAATGGCTCCTGAAGTCCTGTTAACGATAACTACCCCTCCAAAGAGAATGTCAGTCTGCTTTCCTGATTACACCTAATATTCACTATGCTTTGAAGATAAAGCACAATAATACACCTGCTGCTTAATGTGGCAAAATTCTACCTAAGGGCAGTAAGTGTAATCCTTTGGAGATCAATCCCAGATGATTGTGGACTATTATTTTGGATCCAGAAGGGGCCAAATTTGCAGGCCATGTTATTCCAGGGAAGGAGACAGTCAGGTTAATTCCTTTTCTAGTCTTTCTTCCTGCCGAGATCTCACCTGCTGCGTGCCCCAAAGATGAGAAACATGATCATCTTTCAGACTTGACTATCAAAGCAAGGTCAACCCTATGCAAATATCTCCTCTTCCTTCTCCCGTTCTTTCTCTGGGCACTTAGAGACACCAAGACTGCTGCCAAAGACAAAAATGGCACCAGTAAAAATCTGCTTACCCAATCATCAGAATTTGGTGAACTAATTAACATCTCTCAACAGAGGAGATGGGTGCTCTGCTACCAGGCTTTGGTGCTTATCCAAAGACGGAGGACCCATTCAGGTGATTGAGCAAGGGCCTGAGAGAAAGTAGTGAGTGCTGTGAGGGAGAATAAACCTATCTGTGGGAAAATACTGGAGCAGATGTATCAAGGATCAGGTCTGATGAGGAGTGCATAGTTGAGCTGGACTTTGAGCTGTCCAGTAGTTTATGACATGCTGTTCAGGACTGACAAAGCATCGGAGCTGACACAGTATCATTCAAGCAAGATAATGTACTAATATTGCAATTTACACCACACTGTTATATGAGTCTCTAACAGAGCAAATGTAATATTCACCGTGATAAGGCAGTCATCTCAAAGGCCAGTTCTAGCAACAGCTAGAGTTTAGAGTCACTACTAAACTTTGTAATTCCTGGAAATGTTATTTTGACCAGGATTTTAGGATACATGGCTAATTTATTTTTTGCAATTTCTTATTATGTACTTGCTAAATTTGTATCTAGGTGGCATCCTTTTCACTGATCCACACATACGCACTTTCTTTCTTCCTTTCATACATATTGGCTCAAATGAAGCTTTGTATTCCAAAACCCAGAGTGCTGCACATTTTCAAGCCCAGTGTGTGTTTTACAGCCTTATGCTATCTCATCTACATAGGGTGACCCAGCCCTGATTTTAAACCCGCCTCTGCAGAGGATTCATTCTTCTGCTGGGATTTTCTTGAGCAAGTACCTAGTCCTGAAAAAAGCCTTGACAACAGCATCAGCAATAGCACTGGTATTAACAACAGCACTCTGCCCTTCCATTACTATTTTTATTTCAAGATTTCAAAGTGCTATGTTTATTATGACCCACAAATCCTTAAAGAGATAGGTCAGTTTCATTCCTGTTTTGAAGATGTGGGAAAAGATGACAAGATACTGCCACTCCAAGTGGTAGTTAGATTCCCAGGAGTTCTGACAAGCCCAATCTCTTACTCTAACCAGTATACAACATTTCTTCATCCTAACCACAGAGCTATAAGGCTGCAAGGACTTTCATGGACTTATTAATCTTCCAAAGCTCTACAGTTCAGACCAAGTCCAGGGAACAGACCATCAAGCCCATCAGAGAGCTGATGATAGATAATTATAGCTCATAAGATAAAAGGAGAGCAACTTTTTTCTGCTTGCAAAATACGAAAAATAACAAAAAGCCCAAACACTTTTTTTTTTTTTTTTTGACAGCTGACTTGTTCTTTTTGTCTTCTTATTCTCTTTCCACTATTGCAGTGCAGTTGGCAAAGCCTGTTTCTGGGCTAGTTTGTTACAATACAGCATTATATGCGTGAGGGTGAGGGGAGAAAAAGAAAAGAAAAGAGAAACACAGAAACAGGCTCTGACATCTAATCAAATCTGCTGTATTGATTCTGCAACTTTAGCTTTGGAGCAAATCAGAGAAACAACCACATTATCACCCAGTATTCGTTCTTCCCTTGAGTGAGCCAGTTCAAAAGGAGCTCACACCAACACATAAACAGACATGCCTGCCTGCATGCACACACACACACGCGCATGTGCACCCATGTGGACACACACCCCACGTAAACAGCTCTCCGGTGGGATGTGTGGGCTGGGGGAGCCGGGGGAAGCACTCATCACGGAGGCTGCAGGAGCCACACGATCCCCATATCTGACAAGATGAGAATTCCAGAGCAAGCCACTGGACTAATGAGCTACCCACACTGGAGAATAGCATTTCAATTAACCACAGCGGTCCCTGCCGCAGCACCCACCTCCTTCCAGCTGCATGAACAAGGAGGAAAGGGATAAACAGGGACTGTGTTGCGTACTGGGGTTTTTTTGCACAGGGCAAAAGGGGGGAGCCTATAGAGGCAAGGAGGGCAATTCTTGTCCTACTTTCTCGGGTCACAGTTTGTTTTTTATGCTGATGGAAGGAGCAAATTGACAGCCCTGAAACAAAAGCTGCCTGCTCAGGCACAGAAGAGGCTGTCCCACCATAAGGTCCTTCCATGGTTTCCAGGCAGGAAGAGACAGCGCAGGTATACAAACACTCAGTATGCACCCAGCTCCAACTAAGGGTACACAGAACTGATTGAGAAGGAAGAGGACTGTTTGGGTAGGCTGCCACATGGACCATGCCACCATTACCTGCCCAAGATCACAATAAAGAATTGCTTGGCCTTGGGAAGAGCTATAGGAAGAGTATGTTATGTTACTCTTTACACAGAAGTTCTTCACATCTTTAGCTTCTTAGGGGTCACATCAAAGGCTCTGTCCCAGAACAGCTTCTAGCTTGCACCTATCATCTTTCTTGCATGGGGAGTCATGTCCTTCCCCTCCAGACCACCTACCTAGTAAGCCTGAATTCATGCCAGGCTCGGCACTGCTGCTCCCTCTGCAGGGGCAATGAGGGTCAGTGAGGACCACAGAGCTTTGAAACACCAACACCAAACTGGGGACACCAGCATGTCTGATGGTTCTTTGCTTCACAGTGAGATTTTGCTGCATCTCTCATCAGTTCTTGGGGTGACCAAGAGTCACCTGCCATGTCCTGCCATGCCTCATACGCCTGAACCAGCCTGCCTTCCAAAACAGCTTAAACCAAGACGCACACTTCCACCCTGCTTAAGGGAAGCTTCTCCACACATACTTACCTGCACAGAAATCTGCACACATTTCCCTGTCCCCATCCTGTAATTTAATTCCTGCTGTGTTCCTGAATGGACAGAGATGATTTTAAAAGGGCATCTTCAAATACTAAAAGAGCCTGCAGGATTTTGCATGCTCCATTACTGCTGTGCTCCTAGCAGCTCACATCTGTAAGCAGTGTGTCCGGTTAGCTTCAGCCAGGATATCCGCCCCAGTCTCACTTCTCTTCTGCCCAGGGAGCAAGCCTGGGATGAGTGTGGTAGCATGTCTAATGAGTGCTGCTGTGCTGTGCATGGAGGCTCCTCAGTCACGGCCCAGAGGCAGTGTGCCTGGGTGCAAATTAACCTGCTCCCTACCCATCCCACACCTGCCAGATCCACGCTGCCCAGAGGACTCTGCAAGAGTTCAGCAATTGCACTATCCTGATGGGACGACGTCTGTGTGGAGGGCTAATCCTACAGTCACAGCTCCTTCCAGACCAAGGCATTGTACCCAGCTGCCTTCCCCCTGTCTGATTCAAAGTCTTGAAGGAGAGAGCACAGACCCCGCATGTCAAAACACACCTCAACAGGATGGGAGCTGAGCAGGCACTCACTCTGGGGGGAGAAACCACTGCAGGGGAAGGATGGAGATAGCCACCCAAAGTGGACACCAGCAGCATCCCTCCCTCTACATCCACCTTTGTGCACAGGTAGTGCCTTCAAGCAGGGCTAGGAGCACCACTCATCACTGAAATCACTCAGTACATCACATGCTAAGAATCAGTTTTCTGTTACTCACAGCTTCATTGCATGGAAACTATTTGGGAGTATGCAGTCCCTTTTAGGGTCTGCCTAGTGCTGCTTTTCAGGCAAAATGGTTCAGGCATGTCCAGAAGTGACAGCTGGGATAACTAAGTCGAAGAAAGGGTTGTGGGGTGGAAATGGCCTAATTAACAGCCATTTGCTACCTTTTGAGTGCTTGACTTTACAAACTTGCCAACTGTCCTGGTTTCAGCTGGGATAGAGTTAATTGTCTTCCTAGTAGCTGGTACAGTGCTATGTTTTTGAGCTAGGTATGAGAAGAATGTTGATAACACTGATGTTTTCAGTTGTTGCTAAGTAATGTTTAGTCTAAAGTAAAGGATTTTTCAGCTTCTGATTCCCAGCCAGCAAGAAGGCTGGAGGGACACAAGAAGTTGGGACAGGACACAGCCAGGGCAGCTGACCCAAAGAGGCTAGTGGGGTATTCCATACCATGTGACATCACATCTAGTATATAAACTGGGGGGAATGGGGGCGGGAGCATCACCGCTCAGGAACTAACTGGGCATCGATCAGCGAGTGGTGAGCAATTGCACTGTGCATCATTTGTATATTCCAATCCTTTTATTATTACTGTTGTCATTATTAGTTTCCTCTTTTCTGTTCTATTAAACTGTTCTTATCTCAACCTACAAGTTTTACTTCTTTTCCTGATTTTCTCTCCCATCCCACCGGGTGGGGGGGAGCAAGTGAGCGGCTGTGTGGTGCTTAGCTGCTGGTTGGGGTTAAATCACGACACTAACATGCCCTAAAGGTATTTTACACATATGTAATGCACACAAACACACACCTGGTAAAGCTGCTGTTCTGCACTCACCCACTGATAGGGAAATGGAAAACACTGTATGCAAACACACAACACCTCTCCCTTCCACTTGCAATACGCTGGCCATACGGTATCCTGGCCTTAGCCTTGTGTAGCCAGACCAATTAAATATAAACTGTTCAAAGGTCCCCAGACAAAAGAGATGTTTCTGCTCAGCCCAGCAAGAAAGGTCAGCTGTGCCTGAAAGCAGCACTGAGCGTGTCAACCATGCTTAGCCCACAGGCTTTTGTGTACACAGGCATTCAGACAGGTGCTCCAGTACTGTATGGTTATACTCACACTGCACGTTGAGCTGCACCAGGGCTTCCCGGGGTCTGATGTTAAAGCCATTGTATCTGGCTGTCTGACACTTATAGGTCCCGCTCATTTCTCGGCTCACGCTCTCCAGGCGCAGCTTCCCATCATACGTCTCCATCATCATTGTCCCTGAAGGCATGGGGGTTTCCTTATCTACCCGGGACCAGATGATGGGTGGCTTGGGCTTCCCTCGAACCTCGCACTGCAGCTCAGCCCTGGAGCCCTCCCGGACGGTGATGGTGGACTGACCCTTAGGGACACTGATGGTTGGTGGCACTAAAAGGGAGACAAGAAGGGAATCATTTTACACTGAGCTTCCAGTGAGCAAGGAACATTCTCGAGATGCTTGTGTTTGAGTCACACCAACAGCCCTAAACTCCAAAGCTTTTCACTTGATACATGGCAACCCCCTACAGGAACACACTGCCCATGTAAGTCATCCTACAGGGTCTGGAGCTGCAGGGTACCAAGGAAGATTCCAGATTCTCCAACAATGTATCCCAATACCAATGGCAAGTACCAGCTGTATTGGGACATTCCCTCAGCTCCCATCCCTCTGGTTGCAAAATGCTGTCCAGCAGCAGGGCTAGCACCGAGGAACCCAAAGGCAAAAGCCTCTTTGATCCATTTCTCAATTTCTGGTCAGTGAATTTCCCAAGTGGAACTGAAGCCTCTTGGCCAAGAAATAAAAGTTATATTTGTCAAGGTGTCTAGTCCCCTTATCCAGGTCAGACCAAAACTGAGACTTAGAAGATTAGTGCTTGTAGATAGCATCTCCAGCCTTATCAGACATCCAGGATCCCTGGATTTGCTCCTAAATGCCAGCGAGGAGCCAGCTCTGTTAAGTGTCTTTGCTTACTTTACATTGAGAGTCACAGCACACTGGTTATCTCTGGCTAATTTGAGTGAGAGATGGGTCCCAGCAAAGATCACTCCTGGCATCCCTTCTAGGCTGGGAAGAGCTCACCCAGAAGAACTGCGTCTGAGCTGGGGCTAGAGCTGGAGGCATAGTAACACTCAAGAAATATACAGCTATCAACTGACAACCCCTCCCCCCAACTTTTGCTGATAAACAAAGTTGAAAAGAAACCCAATGACTACAGCTAAAGGGTGCAGAGGTGTCCATGGGAAGACGTTTGTTGTTCACATCTCCAAATCCACCAGGAACCCAGGAAGGGGATTGTTTGTGCTAAAACCCATGTGATATTGACATTTTATTTGTATTAGGCTTCAGATTTAACAGTACAACTGAGGTAAATATGGCCATAGTCATTTTCTGAAAGCTCCTTTTTCAGCCCTTCCTGCTGACAGCGGCAACACTTGGATTGACACTTCCATAACTGCAACGGCCACGTACTGCATTTCCGTTTAAATCAGAGTTTAGAACTATAGAGACTGTAACAAACTGGTCTAACCAATGTTAGTTCAATTCGACTCCAGCAAAGGAGAGCGTGCTACAGTAATTGTACACGTTACAGCTCATAGCTGCTTTAACGAGCAAATTTGGGATGGCTCCAGCCCAATCTCCCCTCTGCAGTGACCTCCCTATGCAACAGGGAGGCCACATTTTCAATTTGCAGGTCTCCTGTGGGCTGGGGAATCTCATCACACTCTGTCCCACACAGCATGAAGGGACAACAGCACTCTTGGTGCCTGACACTGCCAGCAGTCGCTCACCTGGCGAGAGGCAATTCTCTCCATAGGCAAAAGTTGTAAATTGCATTTGAAGATTTTTTTTTTTTTTTTTAATTAAAGCTATCTCCTTGGAGCTGCTCAGTGGAGGCAGCCACCTTGGCGAGCTCAGGCTTTGCTCAGTGGGGAAATGTGGAGCCACCGCTACCGCCTTCCTGCTCTGATCCTGCAGTCTGGGAAAAACCTGCTGGGTTTTTATGTGGGAACCACATGTCAGAGGTGGCTCATTGCTGTTTGTGGGGATGCTGCATGCTGGACAGCCTTGGCTGCTGCACAGAGGGTTGCCCTGGCTGGGATGTCCTTTTTCACTCCCTGGGTCACAAAGCGGTCCTGCTGGCCCAGGCTACCAAAGAGAGGCTTCAAAACACCCCAGGCTGCCTTCCTGCCCTTCTCCACCAGCAGGCACCCACACTAGCATGTGGGGCTCACCCTCCACCAGACAGGCCAGAGCATAGGACAACCCACCACCACAGACACCTCCTTTAAGGCAGCAACCGGCTGGTGCTTGGACAAATGCCTCCACCAACAGACACTGCCCAGCCTTTTGGTGGGATCACCCAGTGTCTCCCAGCCCTTCGCAAGCTTCCTACCCTTGCAGTCTTAAACACAACTGCACTCTGCCATCTAGTGATCTTGGGCAAAAAAGATCGCTCCTGGCAGCAGCAGCCATACAAGGTCAGGAGAGCCAGCTTTGCACCAGGATTGTGGGGCTCCCCCTGTTTTGCTCCCTGCTGGTACACAACACGGTTGGTGTCTGCTGGCACGGAGAGGCCCCTACCTTCCAGGGCTGCCGACAGAAAGGAAGCATCACCCTTTGCTTTAGTGGGTCCATGGCATGGTCCATGGATCGAGTTCTCGATCTCCAGGCTGCTCATGAGCACTGGGTGTCGTCCTGTTGGGAGCAGGCTGGCCCCAGCATTTCTACTGGGAGACAGGGGCTTCCCAAAGCATCAAGAGCAGTCACAGCACCTTCTGCTGTGGGGCTGAAGCGAGCAATGTCCAGAATCAAGACTGGGACCAGCCTGACCAATGGATCCAGCACAACCAGGAACTGAGAAGCAGCTTTCTGTGAAGGTTCAGGATAAAATCTGCGGGCAGCTGGCTCCCCTCAGGAGTCCTTACCAGATTACTAGACCAATGCTGCATTGTGCTGTACACTCAAGGTCCTGGAAAGGCAGCAAGATGACACGGATGTAATGGAGAGCAGAGTTTGACCCACCATTTCCCCAGAAACAAAAAAGCAGCCCTGAGACTCTGTATTTCAGTCCCCAAGGTGACTGACAAACACACTTATGGATTAGTCCTGTCCTCACCAAGCCATGGGGCGAAGCTTTGACCCTGATTTTAAAGGGGGGAGGAATTTATAACACTTAGACTCCTACAGAGAGTTGCAATTGCAATCCAGTAAACATTAAAGCTCTTCACAGAATTTGCTATGACAGATGATACCAATCTCCTGGCCACAGCTCTGAAAAAAGGGACACTCCTCATAAGCAATGCCAGAGACAGGAAAGAGCAATTTGCTTTCTCTTTTACTCCCTTCTAAGCAAAGGGATGTTTGAAATTTGGCAAAATACCACCCCCTCTTTCTTCTTTCACAATTCACACTCTAAACCTGTTTCTGGAGCTTTCACTGTACTGCACTTTGGACTTTTCATAGGGAGAAAAAATAAAGGAAGATTTGCTTGGTGCATAACACATCTGGCAGAGGAGCTGTAACTACCACCCATCTCCAGTCTCAGCCAAATGCTTGCCTGAGGATGTGAGACTTTTACCCGCTGGGATTCAAGACACTCATGAGGTCCTTTAAAAAAGCCAGCTGTATGGGGGTGGTGGGCAGCTAGTGATGCCAACCACTCCTCTGAGGTCTCTAGCTGCCACAGAGAGGCTCACCTGTCTCTGAGGAGATGTTAACCTCCACACTGAGGTCAGGAATGGGTGCTCCCTGGAAAGTAGCCACACACAGGTAGGTGCCGTAGTCGCTGAATCTCAGGTCAATAATCTCCAAGCTGCAGGTCACAGGTGGGAGCTCGGGGTCATTCCGGGTGATGAGCAACCGGTCTGAGAACCTGGCTGGTTTCCCGTTCTTGTACCAGGAATAGACAACCTTCTCCTGAGGGACAGCATCTACATGGCATGACAGCTTCAAGTCCTGCCCTAACTGGATGGTCTCACTCTCTTTGATCACATCAGGGGTGATTTGGAATGTGGCATTCTTCATGGCTGGGATGAAAAGTGCAAAACTGGTTAGGGACAGCGAAGTGTCTTGCATGGGATAGGATAACAGCTCTGCTCCTCAAGAAGGCAACATCTCCATGTAAAGTCTGTCCAAATACCTCTCCTGGTTATGATCCCACGGAATAGCGCCAGGCCCTCACATGTAGCAGTCTGGGATCATTCTCCAGTCCAGGATAGTGCTACAGCCCAGGATGAGGGTGCAAGCAGTGCTAGCACAGCTGTTGGTCTGGGAGCAGAGGAGCATGCACAGGCACTTCTCCAGAACACCAATTGCTGCTAAGTATCACATTCACCCTCAGCTGTACAAGAACAGCCATGAGAAATGCAAATGTAGCCCCTCCACCCTGAAAACCCATGCTCTGAGAAAAAGAGCAACTTACACCGCACCAGCAGGTTCACTGTCTTCTTTGCTGGGTTCCCCACGTTGTTGATGGCTGTGCAATTGTAGTAGCCCGAGTCCTCCACACGGATCCTCCAGATGGTGAGGTTGCCTCCTTGCACAAGGCTATTAGGAGGCATTGGGCCAGGAGAGTGAGACCAAACCACCTCTGGCTGTGGGTCACCGCCCGTCAGAGAGCATTGCATAGTGATGTTGTCACCAGGGTTGACCACCAGCGTCTCATTGACAGACAGCTTCAGAGTAGGTGGGGCTGAAAGAGTACAAAGACGGACACTTCTGAGCTTGAAGAAGACCCATCCACTTGCCTGTGCACAGCTTCATACTTTCTATGATTTGTTCTTGAAGATGGCTGGTTTGAGTAGGGAGAGCTGGAGCGATCCAAAAATTCATTACAAATACAAGGTATTTGGGAACCTAAAGTATGATCATTACCATGTCTTTGAGTTAGATCACTCTGCTCTGTTATGGTTAGGAAACACTGAAGGCAGGACCTCACACCACCCCAGAATGGAGATGATACCTAAACCACTCCATTGTTAGTGTTTAGGATTGGAGCACAAGATAGGTATGGTATTTTAGCTGTGTTCAGTGTGGGTTCTCTAGGGTTTAGGACTCAGAAGAAAAGCCCAGTGAATCCTTTTTATACAGGTAGGAGTGACAACCAGACAAAATTTGGCAGTAGAAAACCTGAGGCTAGAGGCTTCTTGACTTCTGATGCAAACAATTTCAAGGCAGAGGGTCAATGGAAAGCCACTGTGGCTCTGCATTACTTACCTGCACTTCATCCAGCCCACTCCTCTGCAGACACCACAGTGCCTTCTGTTCTCCCTGTATTTAACTTGCCTGACTCTAAGCACGACCTGCAGAAGCAGCACTGGAGAAAAGGCTCAACTGGTAGTTCCTGCTACAGCACCTGTATCTCCCTTGCTGCAACACTATTGTATGAATCACAGTTAGTCTGCTTAGGCCTCGGATAGAGACAGCACAATAGACTGAGCTCTGAGAAAGGCGGGGGGGCGGGGGGAAGGCAGGAGAACAAGAGTGTCAGTGTCACAAGGCACAGGAAGTTGCAGCCCTGGACTGAACTTAGCATCTCAGGACCTGATCCAAAGCATGCTGGGAAGCTCACTGGGATGTCAGTGTTTGCTGGATGGTTCTCATAATCCCAAGGGAAGGTCAGGCAGGTGCATGCCCAGTCACAGCCTGCTGCTTCTGCCTGACCACCAGAGCTCCACCCTGATGGAGAGGTGAAGCAGAAAGGACAGGCTCAGAGGAGCCTGCTTGAACCCAACAGCTGTTTGTGTTCAGGGACAGTTGTGATTAAGCCACTCCTCCCATACAGAGTTGCCACCCCAAGAAGGAGTTTGGGGGAAGGTCTACCATGAAAAAAGGACCTCAGCTATCCCATGATATGCCTCTCCATCTCACACCCAACTAGACATCTTTGAGAGGCAAACCCTTTGCCAGGCAGCTGGCCCTCGCAGCTTGGAGCCTGACATGGAGGACCAGGACCTGTCTACACCATAATAGACCACGAACAGCAGCCCTGCACCTGGTCTTAACCTCCTTCACCTCCACAGGTGACAAATACACTTTTCTGTAGACCTGGGGGCTATAGACCAGGTCACAGGGATTGTCTTTCATGCACAGCTGAACTGAGACTGATTCAAAATGTCTAGACGACCTCTGCTTTGAATACCCTGGTATTCTGGTTTTAGTTTATATTATTTCTGCACCCTTCTTACTACGTCTCCCTCCAGGAACTGATCCAAAACCCTTCCCTTTGTATTCCCTATTTCATCCCATGAAAAGCCTTTTAAAAGCCCTTGTTAGCACCATCACTGGCTCCATCCAGACGGAGCTGAGAAAGTAGCATTCCCCAGCACAAAGGCGAGGAGTATGTTTTAAGTAACAGCCATAATAATGCAAAATAAGACATTGTTCCATATTCATGAAGCCTGATTTAACAGCATCATTATTTCTACCTCTTCTCTCCCTGGACCCTGCGTTAATGAGCTGTGCTGGATTTGTGTTGGATCTCTGAATTACAGCCCATACAAACAAGGAGAGGAGGACTGCTCTCTCCCCAGCACCAGTGCCATAATTTAGCAGCACAACTACTGCCATGCTGCGATATTGCTTTGATGCACTGAATCAAATAGCAAGCCCTGTGGCCAGCAACAGGACACTTGTGCCAGAAGTGGCCAGCTGGGCCCAAGGAAAGTGGCTCCTCTGCCACCTGCACTGGTCATTGTGAGGCCAGTGGCAGAGTCCTTGAATTTTGGGAGGCCACAGCCTGCACTCAGAGCCTTTGACAGGTCTCTTTGCTGGAGTCTTGGAAACAGTGTGCAAGGGCTAATGAGCACTAATCAGCAAAGGAAGGATTTGTATGTCCTTTCCAAGCTCTAGGTGGTTTCACTAGCCATTACGAAGCCCAGGAATGCAATAGCACAACACCCTGTGGTCAGGCAGGACACATTCCTGTCACTAATAGGCTGTCAGCTGAGCGTGGCTGACACCAATTAGCTGTTCCTGCCCTCTGACATTGTACTGGTTTCAGGTTCATAGGGCACAGAAAGTGATAGATGCAGCATCTTGCCTGGGAATCTCCATTCATCCCCATCAGAGCCAGAGAAAGGCTGAGACCAGCCTATGTCCAGAGAGATGTCAGAGTTGGAGTGCACAAACCAGAGGTCCTGCAAGCTCTGGTTATAATTGCACTGTTTGATGTGCACATATCTGATCAACACTCATCTTGCCCAGTTCTGGGCAAGGCAACATGGAAAAAAAGTGACATGCTGGTGCAAGCACTGCCTTGGGGCAGGTTGTGTGTGCATGCAAGAGGGAGGCAGGGAAACTGCAAAGCTGCCACCCACACAGCTCCAGGCAGCAAGCTCCCATGATGTGCCCCAAAATGGAGCCCTGGCTGTGGCAGCCTGTGCAGGCTCCCACTCCCACTCCTGTCAGCAGACAGAGGTTAACAGGCTGCAGGCATTGTTATGCAGGAGATGAATCATTTATTTGTAACCTGTGGCAATTCCTTTTGTTCTTGGCTCAGAAAACCTGCTGGCGGAGTCTGCTGAGCAGCAAGGGGACCATTAAAAACAAAGAGTCGCTTTCAATTCCCTTTGAAGTCCAATTTGCTGCAGTAAAACTGCAGGAGAATTAACCAGCTGGGCTGCTTAATTTTGCAGAAATCGAGGAAGGGGAAAATGTCAGCCTGACCCTGCTGGAGTAGGTGATGACAGCCCAGTGCTGAGCTGGTCCTGTGGCTCTGCAGACTCAGCCTGCTGTTCTAGAGCCACACAACAGCAGCAGGACAGAGGAGGAGCAGGGGAAACCTCCTTCCCATTAAGGTTGCAGACCGAGAACCCATCCCCTGCTGCAAGGGCCAAGCTGCTGACACAGAGCTTGGGAGAAAGACATCTCCTTGCCGGAGACTACAATCTGCCCAAGGGCCATTGCCATAGGAGCCAAAGCGAGCCAGCTGAGGAACAACAAATAATCTGCGAAGAGAAGCTTTCCTTGGCCTGACATGACCTGACCCACCAATTCCCCCCAAGGTCTGTAGTACTTGGGTCTATAAATATTTAAGTGATCGATTTCCATGCATCTCAATGCCCTTTGGGCTCTCCTCAGTTGCAAAGGCGAAGGCATCCTGAGTGAAGCTGCTCAGGATTCTGGGCACAGCCAAGGCTACAGAGGCTGCTAAAGCACAAGTGCAAGAGGGAAAGAAAAGACCTACGCAAAAAAAGAGAGAATTAAAGTTTTTTCATTAAATATTTCCTAATCTATGCACAATACTACCTCCAGGGCAAGTAAGCCAGATAATATTTCATGTTAAATATACTTCTGTTATTTAACACAGATCCTGCTTACACTGCAATGCCAGCTTCATTTTCACCACCAGCTTTTAATACCATTTGCTAGGAACACTTTTTCAATGGTCCCTCTGAGCTTGTAGTGTCAGGCTCCACTGTAACTATGTATAAATATGCATCTATAACTAAACAACAGGAAAAAAGAACTAGATGTATGTGCTATGTAGTCCAGGTTCAGAGCTTAGGTAAGTACTTAAGAAGTTGGTGTAAATTCAGCCATACCACTGGTTTCTGATCTGCCTACCAACCTGAAAATACATTTTTCCCATTCAATCAGTAAAGGGGTTGGACTGAAACAAAGGGTAGCTTCCCTGTGCTTGGGTGGCAGGGGGTGTGGACATGAAGAGAAATTTGATTTTCTAACTCTTCAAAGGTAAAAGACACAACAGGGAAGAAAAGCTGTATGAGATTCCTTTCTTCATTATGAGCACAAGATAAGTTTTTAAACGGAATATTCCAGCATTTGCTACAGTCTCATCCTGAGAGAAATTCAGGTAGTGGTGTGAGTTGTTCAAGACATGTTCAGAGATCTTACCACACAGAGAATATTTTTTTCTGACATTAGCTACAGTTCCCTTTCTTAAGCTCATTATTTTTCTTCTTTCTACATAAAATGATGCAACTATTGTTCAGCACCTTGGGCTCAAGTCAGATCAATAAACATAATTTATACAGTATCAACAATATCCCATCAACAGTTGGCAACATCAAAAGAGTTCTGTTTCCACTGCACAAAGATGACACAAGGGATGCAAACTGCTTTGTGTTACATTAGAGAGGTGAATATAATTCAAACAACTACAATGCCTTTCTTTCTGATCATGGAATACCTCGGAGCTGGAAGCAATTTCCTGACATTTACTTATTATTTGAAAACATTCAACATGTGTGGGGGCTTTGTGGGAGGGCTTTTGTGGGTGTGGTTTTGTGGGTTTTTGGGTTTTGTTTGTTTTTTTTTTCTTTAATGGACAGGTTGCAGTTAGGTCCTTGCAAGCATTTGGTATATGATACTCAGTTATTGCAGGTCAAGCGAGAGGCACCAAGCTGATTCTGTTTGCAACTGGAGGTGTACCCAAGTACTGGCAGTATGAATATCAGTGTAAAATTTATTTATTGGGAAGGCACCAGAGATATTTGCTTCCCACAAACATCGGCACCAGTGGAGCCCGTTAGCTGGGAGGTGCTGAGAGCGCAGCCTGGCAAACCAGGCCAGAGTCACACACGAATGAATTATTTGTAAGAACTCCTGCAGCGTCTGCCCCACTCTAGACTGTATTGAATCTATTTTTAAAGTCACTCTTAGAATTATAAATAAATAAAACAGTGTCTGGATTAAAAACTACATAGTGCCTCAACACCTACATGTAGCCTGCTTTAATGATCTCACGGCAGGCCTGGCCAAGGCACCGGCTATATGCAGAGCTACAAGAAATCAGAGCATCCCTGGCCACAAGACTTCCACGTGAAGGATTTGTAATCCTAGCAGCCTCATGTGTACATGAACGTGAGGTGCTGCAGGGTCTGGACAGGGTGCTGTGTTACCCTCCTGGAAGGGTAATGGCTGTTGAGCAGGCAAGGGATCGGAGGGTACAGGGGCCCTCTGCGTCCCCTCTTACCTGTGGTGTTTGTGAGCTGGAAGGTGATGGATTTGTCAGGGATGCTGCAGACGTTGCGGACAGACACCTGGCATGTGTAGCTGGCATAATCCTGGGGCCGCAGGTTTTTCAGCTTCAGGACTTTGGTTTCACCCTGGAAGTTGGGAAAAAAGTGCGGGGGTGGGGGGTGAAAGACACAGGTGTACAAAGCACAGCTCATCATTGCAAGTCGATAACCCATCCCAAAGTTTACAGATTACCAGCATCTCCCATCAAAACCTTAGGGAACTGTGCAGACTCCAAGCCCCCCTAGCTATATGTAAAGGAGATAGAAAATGTTTGCAGTGGTAACTCCACCTCCAGGATTTCTCAAAACACCCAGCAACCAACTGACATTTAACCTGAAAGTGCTGCTGAACAGGTCTAGGCACAATTTCTCATCAACTGCCATCAGAATCATCTTGCGAAACTTGAAAAACCTTAAACTTCCTAGAACAGACCCTGAGATATCACACTGAGATGTTGGTAGGATCCCAAGGGACATCATTGGGGTCTCAACATTGCAAAACCAAAGTAAATCAGAGCAGATTCAGGCATTAATGCTGGCCTAAATATGACAAGTTCAACAGTTGGGCTGTAAAAATTTGCAGTACAGAGGGAAAAAAGATAATTCCAAGAAATACTCAAAGAACCCCCCAAAACTTGCTGATCTCTCTTCTCCAGGTTCTAATCTTATTTATGCTGGTGTAAATCTAGAGTGACTGCATGGACTTTGATAGCCTTTTCTTGTACTATGGTAACAAGCAAAAATCACTCCCTGGTGCTCCATTAGTTACTGGCTTGTTATAGAAACAGAATCAAGTTGTTAATAAATTAACAATAGATGTATTCTGTGTATTTTTCTTTATGGAACGTGGAAAGCTCTGAGATGCATCCTGTGGTTTGCACACCTTGCAACTCATACGTCTTCCCACGACAGCTTGTCGCTGTTGTTCTCCTTGTGTTTGTCTAAATCTCTTTTGGAGAAACAATTCCATAATTGCCTGCAAATGTGAAAAGGTGTCAGCACGACAAATCCTCTTGAGGACAACCTCAAGGGACTGGATGATGAGCTCAGGCATGCTAATATACAGAGAGCAAGGATCTGAACTGAGTAAATCAGAAAGATAAATACTTAGGAGACCAATAACCCTAAGAAAGTCTTGTCCCCTGAGATTTCTTGCTATGCCACACAGATGATGGCATTTACAATGTGCATGTCAACTACTTACTTAAAGGATCATATGTATCCTGTTTATTGATTAGTATATGTGGGGTAAATGTGTATAAACGTTCAGTGTAAATAAGTTTTAAAAAACTTTATTGTTTAACTCTTCACCTCCTTTTTAATGTAAAAGCCTACCCACACCTGACGCTGATACCAGTTCATCTCTAAGACACCATCACAAACCCCTGCAAAAGGTGCTTTGTTAAATGTAGGGCATTTGAGCTCCAGCAAGGTTTTCCCCTCCCAATAGAGTTGCAGAGGTGTGTTTTTGTTAACTTCAGCTCTTACCAACCCAAACTCACAGGTTTATGCTGGTGTTAAGAAGAGGATCGCAAGGGCATGCCTGTGTGAGCATGTGTGACAGCAGTCCTAACACCCTCTCTCAGAGCTAGGAATGACCCATCATGGTGGGAATACTGCTTGACAGGAGCTGCAGGATGCTGGGTCATCTACACATTAATGCTGCAACGCAGTGAAATTCTGCCAGGTGCCTTATTTATTTGAAGAAAATATCTCAAGTCCTAAGACATCCTCTCATTAAGCAATGTCTCCTGTTAATTACACTGAGTTTAGTGAAAGCTGGAAGAGCCCATGGTGGCTTCCTCTAAGGCCAGGGATGTCCTGGTTGTGTGCCACATAGCGCTGGACTAGACAAAGCTCTGTTCAGGGCCCAACAGCAGTGCTGACCTACAGCATTTCTGCAAATCTGCCGCTAACCTGCAGCTCTTTTCTCTCTCCTCATCCCTCTGAATCTTTCAATTTGGCTGTTCATTTCCATGACCTACAGCGATGGGACATTTCAATAAAACGCAAACATGACTACATTCACTGAAAGGTTGCCTGGAGCATCGCCCAAAAATCAAACTCGGCCAGAATGCACTCAGGCCCCAGCTTTAGGAGCGCAAGGAGCTGCGTAGGATGAAACAGGTGCCCTGGGGAGCAGCCCTTTCAGCCCTTCCTTCCCACTCATCACTGCCTTGTGCTGCCGAACAGCCTTGCTGGAAGCGCTGAGGCTGGTTAGCACCTGAAGGACATTCACAGACAGAGCTCAGCTTAGGATAACATGCCCAGAGTGCCTTGGCAAAAGAAAAATTCCGTCTCTCACTGCTTTGGCAGGCTAATTACTGCAAAGAAAGTGGCGTTCAGAGGGGCAAGTCCAGCATAGGCAAGCAGAAGCAGAAAGGATGTGGATACCCTGTCACAGGAAGACAGTGAGAAAGTGCTCAGGCAGTTGGGCTGCCTCTGTTACTCATGAGCACTAGGAAAAGCTCTTCATCATTTGCCTCGTGGACCCCACTGCAATTCCTGCCATTCACTCACACTACTAAACAGGAAGCAAATCCCCTGATTTACAGAGCTTGGGCACTCAGTTAAGAAAAAAACATTAGTAATGGGTGATAGAGGAGACCCAATCTTGGGATTGTTTGCTTGGATTTTAGTCTCAGGCATGTAACCTCATTAGGGGAGCTGTGACCTGCTCTCAGGGACAGTTGCCAAAAAGAGGAAGGGACTTCTAGGCTGTCACACTCCCTCCTGCTGCTCTACTCCTCTTGTCCCCTGGGAACCCGCATACAGAAGTAGGCTCTACCAGCCCTTTTGGAGACAGTGCTCCTTGCAGTGGCCACCGCCCTCTCCCCAGCATCGTAATCCACAGAGGGAAAGAAACACCATCCACTACAGAGTGCCCTCCATCAGCGAGGTGCTCAACACAAGCTGGTGGAGGTTTGTTTGGTTTTGGGGGTTTTTTTTTCACCTGTGTGTAGAGGGGTTCATAGATGTCCACGCCATTGTCCTGGCTGTGGGAAAGTGTCTCAGCTCCCCGTTTCCAGATGAAGCGAGCTGGTGGGTTGGAGTTGACAGTGCAGCGGAGGAAGACAGTCTTCTCTTGGTAGAAGCTGCCACGTACATCGCTGATAGTCTGGTGAATGGTGAGAACAGGTTCATCGAGATCTGGAAGGAAGGTAAGGAGGGCCGCAGCAGTTGTTAGTGAAGTTTGGTCTGCATGTACAGCCTGCAGAACAGATGATGCTCCAGGTGCCATAGAGGAGAGGGGAAGCTCCCATATATTTGGCTGAGAACAACTGCTGAATTAAGAGCTAATCTGAAGGCAGGTAACACAAATATTATCTAAAGGGAACAGATAGGAGAAGCCAAAATTCTCCCGCTCACCACACAACCTTCAGAGAATAGAAAGCACCCTCTGCTCTGCAGATCCCATGTGGTCCTCAAGCAAACTGCCTGCCTGCCACATGCCTCTCAGACCAGTGCGCTGTTTCACCTTCCCCAATGACACCCCACACCCCAAATCACTGCTCTCTGCTTCAGTGAGAGGACAGAAGAATCCCAGCAAATTCCGCTCCATCCTAATTTCTTCTGCTCCCACTATCCAGTTCCCAAATCCCTCCTGAAATCATGGGGCTAAGCCTACAGCTGTGAGATACCCACACAAAGGACATGACACTACCTTCGAGTCAAGGAGTGAGAGCAGAAGTTAGGACAAGATCAAGGAGCTGAGATGGAGAGTCATCTCCTAGACAGGAGCAAGTCTTGTGGGGTACCATGGGAACACGAGATGCAAAACACTGTGAAAGGTATGTACAATTTCTCTCTCTTCCTATTAAGATATTCTCCCTGTATTTTCTTCTTTTCAAGGTCTGTACTGACTCTCCCTCTTCAGCAACTTCTACTCACTGCATCCCCATCACCCACGCCTAAACTCATTAGATTGCTTTGTTTTCTCCCTTTACAGAAAACCCTCCTTCCAATTCCCTCACCATTCCTGCACCAGGCACACAGCCATCACGATTGAATCAATGGTTATCAGTCACTTTGCTTGCAAGGACACAAACAATTGCCCTGCAGGGAGCATACTTTCTCCATCCACTCAGAGCACACTTATCCCCAAGGGTTGCCCTCCTGCTAAAAAGGGATCATCTTCTTGGGCTTTTGCACCAGACATCATTGCTTGAACATCAAGGAAGCATGGGGAAAACTTCAGAGGGGGTGGATCTTTCTCCTCCCAGAACCACTTTGAGACTGATTGGGTTTAAACGTGAAGATCCCATTTGACAAGATGGGACCAATTGGCCCCCTAAACTGAAATCTGTCCCTGTACCCTTAAGCATATCTTAAGGCACCTGTTGAGCTCAGTCGAAGCAATTCTACGTTTTCAGGAGCCTTATGATCCCATCTTCAACTGCAAGGAAACTGAGGCACATGTACCCAGTATCCTCTTGTGCTGCCATCACTGCCTTCTGCACATGTTAGTAGAGAGGAAGAGGACATATGCTCATCACCTCCCGCTCTCCCGTGCCACCTAATTTTCACGCTGTTTTGTTTTAGCGATTTGTAAGTTTGGAGATCTGACTCCCAGAAAGGAAGAGGGAAGCAGGGATGAGTTTCTGCTAACATGTCATCCAAATAATATATGTTCTCTGCTGAATCACAAGTGTCAGCTTGTGGATTTGCATATTTTAATGAGTTGTATGCTTGGTAGACAGCAGTTTTAATGGGACCTGAGATTTGTCTGCTTGACCACACCATAGCTCAGAGATATGAGTAGAGGCATTAGCAGAACAATGACAAGGCACAATCCCCCTGCTAAGGCTGAAGAAAAACATACACAGGTGGAAAAAAACAGTCTCCTCTCCATACAGTGCTGTCTCCGTGTGGCCGTAGAGTGACAGAATTTTACACCAGATTCTCTTGGACCAGGACCTTGGGCACAGCCTCTCCTCTTTCCTCCTTTGTCCTTAACCCTCCTTTATTTCTTCACACTTTACATGAGTAACTCTGTGGCTACCATCCTTCTGAGGCTCCATTTCTCAGCAGGATGCATGGCAAAACACTTCCCTTACTGATCAAAGAAGATACTCACCATTCAAGCCTCCTGGCTCCCAGCTACTCCCAACACAGAAAACATCTTCCTTTTGGTTGCTAAACCTTTCCTCCCTTGAATCTTTCAGGCTTCTTTTGTAGCAGTCATCTCTAAGTCTAGCCCTCCTGAGAAAAGCTAAAATAAGACCTATGATGATATGTATGCCCTTGATGTACGAGTAATGCCACTGATGTCAGTGAGCTGCACAAATGATAAATTTGGCCCAAGGCTGCTCATGGAGATGATCACATAGGATGTTTCATGCACAATATAAGCTTGTAAACATCCATTCTTTCTTTACTTTCTCTCCCACATGGAAATACTCCAAACAGCAGCTGCATCTTTGCCAGTATCTAACCAATACTTTAAAGCCTCACTTGATGCCCACTTGGGGCAAAAGAATAACTTACTACACAAGTTACTGTTTCCAGTTTAATATTCTCTTGGCACCAATGGTGCTCTCTGCACAACCTTGCTGTCTAATACTAAAAGTATGAGTGAGGACTAGCACTAGCTGTCAAGGATACTAAGGTTCACATAAGGTGATTATTTACCCCTAACTACAAATTGGGATGTGGGGAAATAAGGGGTTTGTTTTCACATTCTGATTCATTCATCTGAAGGTTGCCGGGGTGAGCATTCAACAAAAACTGTGGGTTTTCCTATGTATTCCCTTGTACCTAGTGCAAATACTAGCAGAAAATAGTCTCTACTCCCCAAAAACCAAGTGAGCAGAACAGAGGTACGTTACCAAGTCCATCTGCAGAGTAGATGTTAGTATGAGAAAGCCCTTGGCCACCCCATTAGCCCCATAGTTCTACAGGTCAGAGCTGCATGAGGGACCATGGGACACTACATCACTCTAGCTCCAGACCACACCCCAGAAGTAAAGGGAGTGCCCTCGGGGCATAAAGAGATTCATGCCACAGTCCTGTTCCTAGAACACAGGCCCTGGCAAGGTGTCATACTGAGGCTTGAGAAAAGCAAGTCACGTTTGCAATGGAGAGTTATCATATGCCTCCACCACATGTAGGAGAAGAAATGGGCAAAGAAGCCAAGCAGATCTAGGTGTGTGTCAGAACTCCTCCAAGCCAAGCTATGCAATGCCCATGAAGAGATACTCAATCTATTTGCCCAGCCTGTAGGATAGGGCTCATACTACAATACTCCAATACGGGGCAGGGCAAGGAAAGAACAGAGACAGGAGCTGCTCCAAGGCATATAATAGAACTGCAGATCATGAACCTGCCAAAGCCTAAGGAAGTTCAAGGCTATGGCATACTTTGTGAGAGTCACATCATTGTAGGGCTGGACAGTAGGACTAAGAGGAAGCAGTCAGGCAGCCGTTGCTCTCAGCAAAGCTCTGCCCAGACTCCAGGCAGGTACTGGGGTTTTGAAGCCTGGAGGTTGCTCTACTGACGGACAACCACAGCACAACCACAGCACACCTCAGCACAGAAGACTGTCTTGCTAGAAGGAGTGTGGGAATAGGTGGTGACAGGTTCAGGGGGAGTTCCAGCTGCTTTACCACACTTTACATCTTTTTAGCATCAACCTCTTGCTGGCTAGGCCTTCCCAAAAGATATGACTGAGGAGAGGGATTTAGTGTTACTTGGGTTGGAGGAAACTGGAACAGTGAATAGCCAAGGACAATGGGCAGAATGGTAATCTTCCCCAGGAGCGCAAATCTCTTCAAAAGTTGCCTAGACCTTAAATCTTGGATTCCTCCCATATGGGGGTTATGGGATAAGCTTAATTTCCCTCCCTTTTGGCCACAGCAGCCCAAGAATAAACAACATTAAGACAGCATGAGAAACCTTCAAAACTTGGGGTCCAAGGTGGAGAACCACTAACACCATCTCCAGGACACAAGAAGGATGGGCATCACAACCAGCCAGAGAAACGTTGAGTCACTGAAGCCAAGGGGTCCTCACAGATTCCTTCATGTTCTCCCCGTCACAGCTCAGCCTCCTCAGGTGCATCGCAGAGTCTTTTGCTCTGTTTCCACCATGCTACAGAGGTAACAAAGCTGGGAGTAGGGCACTGGTTTCAGGAATGTCCCAAGCATATGAGGCACTACCAATTCAAGAAGCATTGGTTTGCTTCAAGCATTGCCAGCTTCAAATTGAAGACAAAGAAAGCAGAAGCCATCTACAATGCTACCTCCCAGACAAGTGCTAGGGACCCCTGGCAGTGACAGACACTATGGTACCTAGATAAGAATGACTCACATGGACAGGTAGAGCTATCTTCTTCATGGATGGACCTAATCTACCAGGGAAAATGGACCCTGGGGATGCTGCACCAATCCCTTTGCTCCTGAATCAGGTGCACGTGGTCCTAGGGCAATGCAGCTCCCTGCCGGCCCCGCAGCGAGGCAGAGACATGCAGTAGAACTGTGGGAAGGCCTGGGTTGCTGCTAAACGACTTACACTGCACATCTACTCGAATGGACTTGATGGCAGGGACCCCAACCCCATTTTCTGCTTTACAGTAATAGCGTCCCCCCTGCAGCCTTTGGATCTTCTCAATCCGAAGGGTCTCGTTAAGCACTGACGTCTCTTGGAATTTGTCCGATGCGCTGCCAGCAGTTTTGGTCCATCTCACCTGCATGAGAAGAACGAGAGAAATACAAACAACCAGTGACACAAACCAGAGATCCCAAGGGACAGCAGCACTACTCTCAAAAACAGGCCCTACGTCACCGCCAGACCTTACCAAAGTTCAACTACTGATCTCAGTATGTCTCAGTAGACCAGCTGCTGATTCTCATCCATCACCGATCCTCACATCTGAGTGTCCAGGATAACCCCTCAGTTCACCCAGACACACACTGCATATTTATCACTCCTGCTCTGGTCCTGTAAACCCAGCAGCTTGGTTAGTTTTATACCACTGTCTGCACAGCACAGGACTTTCAGCATTAAGCCTTGGGACCCCATGTGACTGGTAGGCCATGAAGCTACAGCAGACATCAGCTCAGAGCTACAGAGCTTTTACTGCAGTCAACACTCTTTCATCTTTCTCTGGACAGCAAGGCTATTTCTGCTGTTTGCTTTTCCAACTGAGAGTGAGAAAACGCGGTTGCTATCTGGCTCTTGCCCTTTTCCCACAGGGAACGCCTGTGTATGTTATTTTTATACGTCATCCTTTTGCAGTACACAAGCTTGTACTTTGACTTTAAAGATACAGAAAAAGAAAATAAAAAATCCCTTCAGATTTCAAGCTGTCTTGCATTTTTTTGTCCTTACGTTACCTGTCTTAAGATCCTGTCTTGCAGGGGTAATGGAGCTGCATGATATTTCATGGTGAATGTTGTCAAGAGAACAGCGCTCTTAAAGAATGGATGATTATTCTTATGTTTGGAATGAGGTACAACCCTAGCAGTGGCAGTACAAGCTTCTCCCTTGTTTTCTGCAGTCCAGACAATGAAAGAGAGAGATGGCTTTTCTCAGCCCATTGGTTTCCTACATCTGCAACCTCCCTTCTAAAGGTTGGTGACCAGTGGTCTCCCACACTGGTGGCCATCTAGACTCTGGGGCTGAGATCCAGCAAGATCAGCCACCAGAAAGAAGATAGATTTTCATTCAACATTGGCCACAGATAAAATGGACCAGATACCTTGACCAGTCTGCCAGACTTTGCCTAAAGCTCACTGCCATCACCTGATTGATGCTGATGCTCTAGAAAGAGCAGGGGTGTCTACATGCCACTCCCAGAGCACTAGGCTGAGCAGATTTTCAGAACTAATGACCATGTTTTTATTTAGCCTTTGTAGGCTTATTATGAAATTGTCTGAGGGCCCCAAGACTCTCAGAGTCTCCTGTTTGCAAGGACACTTTAGGCAGCTCTTTAATCTTTTCAATTTCAATCTCATTTAAGTATTTTGGCCACATTTTCATGCTTTAATGACTGGCTGATAGAAGGGAAAAGAGAAGATTAAACAAATGTTAGGATAAGAGCTTAACCGTGGAAGAAATCTATCCGTGAGAAGGGAGGGCAGAGATAGGACGCATGCCACGTTTTCTGTGCATGGGTTCCAGGCTCCCCAGTCACACCTGATTCCATGCTCTGGTGTGCCCCATGCATGTCCAGGCAACAACAAGCCACAATGTTGCCCACTACCACCCTGTCTGCATCAGGCTCCGCTCCAGCAATCTCTCTGGCTACCCAGTCTCAAATTCCTGCAACCTGTCAGCACCTTCCTGCACATAAAACATCCTTAGGCAGGGCCAGCCCTACGATCTTCCTCATTTCTGATGTACGCAGTTATCATCTGCCTATCATTGTCACAGGCCTAGGCTGGTCATTTTTGCTGGCTTGGATGAGATAATTTCCTTTTTATTGTTTCCAAGATATGCTTTGATGGATAAACCATGTCAAATCCAGCTGGCTGAGACCCTCTCCCTCTCCTTTGCCATTGCCTCTTAGCCAAGTAGCTCCTCACAAGCAAGTCCACAGAGCTGTTGATTGGTGTATGCAGATGCATGGCTTCTCGGCACAAATATCTTTAGCAGGATTGGGAAAGGGGGCCAAAAAGGCACATGCATTGTACTTGGCTCCCTTGAGTGTATTCTGGCACATCCAGCCTCACAGTATGCACCAGCTGCCACCCCTACCATGCTCTGGTCCAGCATCTCTATAGGCACATCCACACTAACACTGAACCAGCCTGCTTGAGTATCTGAAGGGTGGGGAGGTGGCTGCATGGGACTTGAGGCTATGCAACCCTCTAGGGACCCTGAGGAAGGACTGCAACAGTTAGCCAAGCTCAGCTCCATACCTGTCCACTGAACTGTGACTTTCACCACAGCATAGATATATCCAGTGCAGCAAGTCTGAATCTGCCTCTGGTCAGCGGCCATAAAGCAACGACCAGCGGGCTCTGCACTGGGCTCAGTGAAGTGCACTACAAACAACTTCCCAAACTCCCCCAAGCAGAATCCCCTTGGCTGTACATCCAGAGAAACCAAGAGACTGATGGACCATGAAGGATCAACTCCTATGGCCAGCACATGTGGGAAGCCTCCTCCAGCCTGTTCCTGTTTTGCAGTAAAAGGGTTAAAGATTTGAGGGTGGTATAATGGATTCAGTCTGGGCTTTCAGTTTTTTGGGGGACTTCACATACTGAACACCACTAGAAGGTCTGTGTAGGCTTCTGCAAAGCTTTGTGGACTGTTTTCCATGAAAGTGAGGCTCGATGCTTTGTAGCTTAACAAGCTAGTGCTTGTGCTAAAAGGCTTCCCTGCCTGACTCCAACACATAGGAGAAAGCTGGGCACCCCACTGCCCACAATTTTCCTTTACATGGAGACTACAAAGAAGTGCCATGGGCAGCACGGATGACAGGCAAGACTGAAAGCTTACCTGTGGCCGGGGGTGTCCTGTGACCAGACACTGCAGGACCAGCGTATCCCCCTCCCGAATTGTGTAAACACGTTCACTGATGTTGTCTTCCTTCACCACGCACGCCTGCCCAGCATGGATGATTTGGGCCTGAGCCGGAGCTGCAGAGAAGAAAGAAGAGGTAAAAAGGGAAAGAAGCGGCATCCCAGCCCCTCACATCCACTGCCCAAGGTGGCAGCTCCCACGGCAGGGTGGAAGAGCCACCTCTTAAGCCACAGAGGGGAAGAGCCAGTGCTGGGTATGAGACACAAAGGTCTCGGGAGATATAAAACTGAACAATTTTCCCCATCTCCTGGGCAGCTGGTTTCAACTGCTATTTTAAAACCATTGGTCCTGTTGGGATGAGCAGCTTTAAGCACTGAAAAGCAGAATATGGAGCTTTTGGGGGGGACCCTCCTGCATGGGCTGAGAACCCAGAATTCCCTGCTTTCACCTCTCCCAGAGAGGAGCACGTGCAAGTGATTAAAGCAGGGACCTGGTCAAATCACAACTGCTCTACGCCTGACTAAACCAGGCCTGATTACTGTGATTTACCTTGCAGGAGACAGATAACTACTGAGCAGAGTCAGAAAGGGCCTTGAAACTCTGTACAGCTTTTAGCACACTTCCCTAGAACAGGCATAACAGACACTACAAGAGAAACAATTCTTTCCCAAATTACACAGCAACCTATCTCAGCCCTGAGCCAGAGGGAACAGCCTCTGTGGGACCAGGGGACCCATAATCTCTAGGGATCTCTCCAGCTAGGGCTCCAAGCAGAGCCCGGTTACTGCCAGTCCAGCCAGGAAAACAAGTGAAGACCAGTGCTGTGGAAAAATATGTGGAAGTTCCCAGAACAGTTTAAAAACTTCATGCCCCCAAACAGCAACTATGTCCCACTGTAACCCTGACCAACAGCAGAGAAAAGCTCTAGGAGAACAGGGGTTTTTAAAGAGAAAAGCCTCAGCTCTGGACTGCTGTGCAAACAGCCCTTGGGTCCCTACTCCAAAAGCACTTGTGTGACCCCCAAAGTGGCTGAGATGTATTGAAGGTGACTGCACAGCCCAACGGGACACCTGTGCTTGTTCAAGGGGAAAAATCCAGTCGCACTTCAAGGAACGGAGAAACCCAGAAACGTGTCTAAGAATCAGTGCCTTGGTAAGAGTACCCCTGGGATAATTCTGTCTTGCTGCAATGCTCCCAGGTGACTCTGGAGTCACAGCTCTAGCTCCCATTAGTGAAATACAATGCAAATGAACAAACCACTGAGGAGATGATCAAAGGGTTTAAAGCAATGAGCCTTAGTGAGCCTTCTGAAACAAGCACAGGTTTTGCACAACCTGTTGAACATGAAATGAGCACCTACTTTTTCCTCAAGTTTAGAGCTTCAAAGACTACTTTTTTTTTTCTTTTTTTCATTCTTTTGGCATGACCAAAATGCTCTAAACCCAATTACCTAGGCAAAGGAAGTACTCAGATTTATGCTGGTTTAATCCACCAGCAGCACAGACCTAGGGCAGGCTGGGCTTGGGCAGTGGAGGAGATCTGCCTGAGGTCAGCCTGTACAAACTGGTGTCACCACAATGCACTGACCAAGCAGCAGTGACACAAGAGTGGACACAGGCCTAGTGGGCAGCAAGCTGTTTGGGCTCCACAACCTGCCATGGCCACCCAGCACCCAGGCAGCAGCACTGCACGTGCAGCAAGCTACTCCTTTTTGCACCTCTTCTGTCTTTCCAGGGTGGTGGCACTTTGTTAAAATCATTATTACTGTCCAAACTGTTGACTAACAGAAGTAACGTGTATTTGAATAATATGATGGCAAAAGCAGGGACAAATCCCTCAGCCTCTCCTGTCCTCCCCCTCTGCAGGGCTCCCAACAACGTGCCTGCCATCGCTCAAGCATCATAGAATGCTGAAACCAACTGCCAAAGCTTCACTGACATAACTGAGCAGATGAGTGACCTTGCCCTGCCTGGATGGTAGAAGAGTCTTGTTGAACCCAGGAGAAAGCAGAAACCTATATATGTGCTTACACACATATGTGTATACAAACACACAGATATATATGGATATACATACAGACATGTAAAATACATTAAGTAAAATAGTGACTTATCAGGGAAAGACATCATGAATGCTTGTCAAGCAAACAGTGGCAGAGGAGTCATTCAGAAGCCTATATAACCTTTGCCAATACACATTAATCCAAATGACAGTCTCCTGTGCTGTTTCAGCCCTCAGATCAGTCCTCTGCAGACCTGCCATCACACTTTTAACCTCATGTGCACTGCAGAGCATCACTCACAGTGCCAAGACCCAGGGTGCGATGCTGAAAAATCCCTGCTCTGTGATTAAAAGAGAGACCCTGTCCCTTCCCATCCTGTACCATATTCCCCCCCATCTCCAACCTGTGCTTCCTGCATTTCAGTGGGGTCCTGGCACCCTGCAGCAGCAAAGCTCTGGTAACCTCTCTTCACAGTCTCTGGGCTGCATTTGCCAGCTGGTGGCTCTATTCTCCCTTTGCAAACATGACCTTGCTGCAAAAACTAATTTCCAGCCACCCCATGGAGAATCAGAATATTTATCTGCAGCTCTAGCTCCCAGTTCATTATTTCCTTAAGTTGCTCTGCTTGTATACCACACGGTATACAATGTAAGTCTTTCAACTTACACTCTTTTCCCTTTGGCCATCCCACTTCCATAATTTCAGCTGTCTTGTGTAACCCCTTCCTGCCATCTGCCTAAAGGTATTTCCACATGGGAAATTTCCACAGCAAAATCATTAGGTACAGTGGTACAGGATTAGAGTGTTTTTGAGCAACTACTCTGGTGCCAAAATACCTTGTGGTAATTTGCTGGTGTCTCTCTGAGTTCAGTAAAAATATTGTTTAAACTAATCCTTATTTGGCACTACTAAGCATTATATGGCACTAGTCTACAGCAAAACAACAGCCCTAGGGATAAGCCTTGCATTGTAATTTTGTCCTCTTCTCCCAAATTCTCCCTGGATCCACTGAGCTGCAATGAAGCTTACAAGCAAGGGTGTACACATCCAGCTTTGTTCATAGGTGTCTTAACTTGCTTGTGTTACCATTACTAACACCTTTCAGCTATATTTATCGGAAAGGGACATCACTTTAAGTGAACCCCCACTGCTTAAGCTGTAACATCTCACAATCACAGCACCAGGTCCCCAGCAGAACAGCCACCATTTTTCCACGTCTTAAATCCCATGTGAACCCAGACCTCTCAAAAGGGAGCTCAGAAAGCCTGGGGTTATCTTGGAAAGAAAAGCACTCAGGTAGATGGCTCAGGAGTCTGGGAAACTGTGCCTTTGGTTACAACTTGAAATTAGTGAAATGGAGGCTGAGCAACAAACCAACCCAGCTCTTATGGGATTGCATTAAATCACAAGATAAGACTCGGGAAGATCTCTGTACCAAGCTCAGCCTGCCACAGCACACAAAGGCTGGGAAAGTCACCTCATGCTGTATTACAGATGGGCAAAGAGATTGTGAGGATTAATTGCACTTTTAATGTGCTTGAACAGAAAGAATACATTATTGTTTGACATCATCCTAGGTCTCCAGGAGGATTTCAGCATGCAGACATTTTGTGCACTGCCAGCACAACAGGATGGCAGGACCATGCCTGTCAGAGCAAACAGTTTCACAGAAGGCCCTTAGGAGGGAAATGAAAGGCCAGAACACGAGGCCAGGTGCTGGAGACGAAGCATTAATCTCAGTCATTCTCAGCAATGCTCCACAAAGAACAACCCTTGCACAGATACACCCGCCCTGTCCTGCTGGGGCAGAACCCCCCTCCTCAGGCTGGCAAACCGTGAAGCAGAGGCCCAAGGAAGACATCTGATGACCTTTATGGGGGAAGAGCAGAGAGGTTATTCCCCACCCTCCCCCCCCACCACCATTTTGAGGGACAGATGCATCATCACTTCCATTCCACTTCCAGGTAAGAGAGCAACTTAGGGAAGGCTCCCGATACAAAGTCCTCCAGAGAAACCAGTCCAGCCAAATATTGAGTGCCAGATGCTTTACAAAGGAAAAAATTCAGACTCTGAACCTGCAGCACTAGGCCCTTGCTCAAGAAAGGGCTGGTGTGCAATGCATTTGGCCTCGGCATTGAGATTTCCTACTGTTTTCACTTGATATATTTACACATTAAAACAAAAGGAAATTGGAGTGGATAAAATAACTTTATTCCCAGTGTAGCGTACTGTACAATGTTATTATTACCATAATCTGCAAAGTTTATGAGACTCTTGGTGCTTAGAGGTTGCTAATACCATTAAAATGCAGAAAAGGAGAGAGAAATGGTCTTTTGGAGAGAACTGAGTAATCCGTATTTGGTTCACAGGTCTAACCATTCATCTTTTTGAGCCTGAGATCCCACTGCTACAATGGCAATGATGAGAGATCTTTCACAGGGAGGGTGGTGAGTGACAGATACTGCATTGAGACCCCCTCAGTCAGTCAGCAACAGCAAGGGCAGGCTGCTCACCCCTTTTGCAGCACAGCGTCAACTGCACTTTACTCCTGCCTTCTCAGCCAGCTAACACTAGCCATCACCATTAGACTCTGTCCCACCACCACCTTTGCCACCTGCACATGTCCTGCAGATGGCTTCAAGGATGAAGAACATTCATCTCCAAAGCTGCTGGCCCAATACCTGCAGCTACACACAGGGACACTGAATCCACCCACCTCTGCTACCACCCTCCTACAGGGTGGGGAGAGAGAGAAGCTGCACCTGGAGCTTACCCTCTTCCTCAGGCTTAATCTACCACCCTGCTTTGCAAGGCAAATGACGTCCTCCCATATATCTCAGTTACACAGGAGCAAGGGGAGGGGGGTGGGCATTGGCTGCTAATCTGCTGCTTAAACCCCTCAAGAACCTGCCTGTCTCCTTCCCTCATTCTTCCTGACCCAGGGATGTATCTTGAAGGGAGTTTGCAGAATGGGGAAAAATACATGGTGTTTATGGAGCACACGGGGTTGAATAAGCATTTCATTAAGGAAATCCACATGTGGCATTCCTTGCTGCAGCCACTCTCAGTAACTGCCTGTCCATGGGTGGAATTTTCCTGCAGCACTGTTAGTTACAGACCCTGCATGGCAAAGCGCCCAAGGAGCATCTCAGGCCTTGAAGTCACTGCTTTAATGAGCATTTTAACTTGTCTGTTCATGCAATGCACAACTCTGCTTGAAGAGCAGGGGCACACAAACATGAAGACCTTTAAGGAAGGGGTCATGTCCCCTTAGCAGAGCACAAACAGAAGCCAGCACCATAAGTAAAAGGAAGAGACGTGTTAGCAACACTCAGCAGGAGAGAGGAAGGTCTAGTAGGATGGGAAGGGTCTGCAAGGGACAGCATCCTGGCAGTCAAACAAAACACCTTGCTCATGCCAGCTCTGGGAGGGGGTGGCAGCAGCCTTGGTGTGTGCTCCACCACTGTTCAGCTGGTCTCATTGATTGCTCCACTGTGGATGAAGACCACATGTTTTGCTGAAACTTTCGACAAAACAAATTAACCAGGCCAGCTCCAGCCCACAATGCAGGGCATGATATCGATGGGCCATTTGAAAAAGAAAATTCAGTCCAGCTTGCAGATGATTATGGCAATAATAATACACAATCAGCGTCCATTAACACTGTCAGCACGGCTGTGGATCAATAGTGTATTAATGCCTGAAGAAAGACCGCCCGTACCTATCAGCAGTTAAGACCAGCAGAGGGAGAGGAGATGGCAGTGGGTGGGTGTAATCGAGCTCAGGCACTGGATGTCTTTGCGCAGCCTGCCCAGGGGAACCCCTATCACCACCACTTTCTGAACATGTTCCCTGACTGCTTGCTTGGGGACCTCCTCCGCACCTCAGCCCCTCCAGCCTCTTCGTCCAGCACAACAACAAAGGGTGCACAGCCCCTGCAGGGAACTTCCCCAGCTGAAGCTGCCTGGTACAGCTCAGCCTCATTAGGCTCCAACTTTTAATAGAAGGCCAGGCTAGTCCCATAGCAGAGAGGGAGGCAATGCACAAGCTCCCAGGGACAGCTGAGGAGCAAAGCGCATCCATGATCCTGGGTCTCCTCCTGCTCCTGAGACTTCTCTTTTGCCCAGGCTCCTCCTGTTGACTCTAACACGGTGTGCTGCCTGTGGAGCTCTGTGCTACCATAAAGCTGCCCTAAAGTAAAAGCCATCAGGAAGCCCTCCCTGCATGCTGATGCTAAGGGTTACAACCCCAAACAAGACAGATCTCCACTGAGGCTCTTTTGCTCCCATGCATCAGTGTTCTCGCTGCAGCCCAAACCATGTACACTCAAAAAACCCCCAAAAACCCCCAAAAAACCCCCCCAAAAAAACCAAAATCCCCCCAAAAACTGCTTACTGTACTCCTGGCCTAAATTTGCAGCAGGGAACGTGTCATATTTCAGTATTTCAGCAGCAAAATGTCTCTGACTCCTTTGGTATTTGTACACTGATGATGACTAAAACACAGGCATCAATCCACCCACAAAAGAAACACGGCCACTTCCAAGATATGCAAAGCAACCATGTCTAACCCCACATAACACTCCATAGCACTCTTGAGCGAGAAAAATATGATTTTCAATGGGACATGCACACAGAAATGACAGAGTTGTGGAAAGTAATCACAGAGCATGAAAACTTATCTACTTAAAATAGCATGGGATTTTTTTTACTTGGAAGAGACCAAGACTACGTCTTTACATCTCTGGCTGATTGCATCTCCAGAAACAGAGTTTCCTTTTGCAAAGCTCAGTCAGATGATTTGCACGGTCTTAAAATAACTTTTTGCTTAATCAGTGTCACTTCCTTGAAGCATCTCTATAATTTTGTTTCTTTTAGAAAAATGGCAGCAACAAAGTCATGTGAGATGTCATGAATAGCACATACACCCCACAGTGACTGCAACACCTGCTCCTGAGACCTTCATTCAATTTAAAACTAATGAGGAATTTTGTGCTTTACTAAAGTATCAGAGTCACCAGTTCATTAGTGACCTCCCCTCCAATCCGCAACTCCACTGCCTGCAGTGGCTCACTAGTTTTCCTCGGTGTTCCCAAAATTTTCTTACAAAGGTCACCTAACTGCGGAGTATCAAGCAGCAGAGCAAAATCGATCAGCAACTTTGATAGGAATCAAGTGACAGATGTTACACACACCACATTACAGTGGTATACTCTGCATCACTGCCTAACTCATATGCCTGAGTGGAATTTGTACAGATGACTCAATGAAGTAGGTTGTCTTAAAATCTTTAGGGGCTCCAGATATGGTGGCAGTCAGAGCCTGCAGCTCAGAGATACTGTCCTGGAAGCTTCCAGCTTTGGTTAGGAAATGAAAAAAAGCATGTCTGTCTCATAACAGCCATAAAAGAGACTTTATCATTTTTCCCAACCCACTTCCCACTGTGCCAGCTTCACAGCCTGAGCTGTATCTGTAAATCTTGCTGCAAAAAACCCAATGAGCCACAGAGCCACACTCAGGCGAGGTGATCCTGCAAGCTCAAAGTGCTCAAAGCATGGCACTTAAAATCCCATTTCTTGTCTTGTTGCTACTTAAAGCTCCTAAGCATTTTAGGGGAAAACACAAATGAGGCAAGCAGTTTGGGGGAGAACTCAGGCATCCTCTATTCTAGAGACTACTGACAGAGTCACTTGTTTGTCAGCTGGTAGAATATCCCAAAATGAAACAGTCCCGTCAGAGAAAAGAGGGCTACAAAGAGAGGAACTCAACTGCATATGGGCAGTTCAGACTCTCACTTATCCTGCCCACGTGCTGCAGAAACAGTCCCCAGAGGACAGGTCAGCACCAGACTCCTTGGCAGGTTTGATCCCTTGCCTCCTTATGGAAACTTCCACCAGGTCTCCAGTCCCCTGAGTCAATCTCCAGCTGCTCCAAGCATCCACCACCCCCTGTCACAGGCATCCAGAAAGCCTGCTGACCCTCTGGCCTTTACAAGCCCTCATGCTCTCAGCTTTCAGCATGCCCATCACCTGGAGCATCCAAGCAGTCAGTTCACAGGAGAGCCAAGGGTGGCTCAGTGGAGATGCAAGTCAGCTGCTCTTCATGCATCTCACACTTCTGCTTTCCCTTTTTGCTCCTCTGTTGCAGCATGTAGGAGCCACTTAAGCTGCACATCCCCACTCAACCAGGAAAACTGCCTTTCACAGGCATGCTGCAGCTTGTCAGCACAGGTAGCAAAGCCCAACAGGTTATGTCCCCAGGATCTGCAGCTAATAACTTTTGCAGGGAAATGGGCTTTGTTTGAATGGTCCCAAGAGTTTTACCTCTCTCCTCTTTCCCCTGAATTCCAGATCAACTCATTCCCAAAGTCACCATTGGCACTGCTTGTTCCACTTCCTTTCCCTTTCTATACTTTAAGCCACTTTGGTAAAACAGTGAGTCTTCAAGAAAGAGGTCCGTGTGCGCAGATCTATAAACCAGCGTGCTTTGAAACTCGGCTGTTGTTTCATTGCTGGACCATTTAACATAGGAGATGAAAGGAGAACAAAACATAGAAACTTCATCTCTTCAAAAGGGAAAAAAATATGTCCATTTGCTAATCATGTGTCAACTAGATTAGCAGCAAAGGTGCATGAACTCTAATCAATTAATAACTACAGGCTCCTTTTCATATCAAAAGGGGGGGGGTGGGAAATATCAGGCAACAGCTATGGCTCCTGAATCATGAAAAATAAGGAAAGGCAGAGGAAGTGGTTTCAAACTGGGTTTCCTGTCTGGCAGGGTGCTCCAGACTTTGCTGGTGAGGACTTCACTGAAGTCACACGTATGTGCTAAAACCCACTCCTGGAAACACAGGGAGAGAGACAGATTCAAGCTCCAAGTATACTAGAAACAATAGAGAAGAAAAATAACAAAAACGAAACCAGCATGCAATCAGAGTACACTAACACAAGCTGGGTAGGAATAGGAGTACTTCCATGAAACTCCAGCTGGTGCTGTTCAAAATGCTAAACCCTGAGGCCCAAATTCTTCAATACCAAGGTGGAAACTGGGATCTGGTGAGCAGGAGAAGGGTTGGCAGAGAGGAGCTGTAGGAGGAGAGGACTTCTCTCTACATGGAGAACCAAAGCGGACGTTGTATGCTTAGGGCTGCTAACCCCAGAAGGTGGGTGCACGGCTGTGGGGTTAGCAAAGCTAACTTGGAACTTTGACTAGCCGGTGCCAGAGGCCTCCTGCAGACCTCCCTCTCCACATGACCGAAGCAGCTCCATTGTTGTCAGACAAGCTCCTGCAGAGGCACAGAGCTCGGTGCAGACCATAAAGCCCATCTGAGAAGTTGGGTAAACACTTAGGCACTGAATCTATGCTAAATTCTCACCTGCCACAGCTCTGCTGCTTCCAGGGCCTCATCTAGCCGGCTCAGAGGGAGCTGGGGATGCGAGGGCAATCACACTGTGATGGCAGTGCAAACATTCCCTCCATGCAGGAGACGAAAGATTCAACAAATGGCCATGTTTACCTGTTGCTATACGCAGCCTCCACACAAAGCAAAAGGCTATTTCAGTTGTGAAATGGAGTGGAGGGGGGTGCGGGGGAAATCACTGTAGGAGCCAGAGGGTAGTAAGAGCCACAAGAAAGAGACTGAAATAAAATTTCACTAAAAGCCTGTTTTGTTCTTGCCATAGTTAGAAAGAGCTGGAAAAACAAATTCTACCCTGAATTCAAGTATCTAAGATCCAATTTTACTACTGAAAAGTGGCAGCCAGCAGGGACTCCTCTCTGTCTGAAGCTCTATGCACAGCAGTACCCATCCCACAGGCACCCTAGGTCCCTGCAGCGAAGTCACTTCCCAGGGATGAAAGCACTGTGGCTGCATGAGATCAGTTCTCAGCCCCAAGCCACTTGGTAGGGGACAGGCAACCACGGCACAAACCCCAGCACAACCACTCACTGGCAACCCTGGCAGAGATGCCAAGGACCCAGGGGACAGCAGAGACTTGGCACACCTCTGTCAGGTGCTTATCTGCTCCCAGCAAGAGCAGGATTAGAGGCAGGGATGCTGCCGGTGATACAGCCCCTGGGCGGAAAGAAGCTTTTGTACTCAAATAGGTTCCCTCACAAAACACTGATGCTTTTATCCCCCAAGAAGTGCTGTTAGGTCGGGAAATGCTGTTATTGTGCGATGCCAGCTGGGGAAGATAAAGAAATGAAATCGCTTGTCCATCTCAGGTGGGAAGCCTGAAGTGCAGCCGGTGATCAATCCATACCTAATTCCAGTCTAGTGCCTTACAATGCAAAGGCCAAACTTTAGCCTCCAAGACTGCCTAACACAGCACTAAAAATTCACATTCACAAGGAACCATAGAATCATAGAATCATTTAGGTTGGAAAGGACCTACAAGATCATCGAGTCCAACTGTCATCCATGCCCACTAGA
>JAVJGG010000055.1:212905-241643 GCA_035590195.1 Aviceda cuculoides
GTTTATCTTAAGTACTCAGCCATTTGTCCCCCTAGCAACCCGTATGGGGAAAAATTCCTTTAACAGAAAAAAAAAAAAACAGAGGAGTTTCTGAAACTCCAACACATTGCTCTTTAAGAAGCAGCTTTGAATTAAAGAAAGATGCACAGGATTTACACCAACATATCTGTCGATTACATTGCAGCACTATGCTAGAGAGACCATAATGACTCACATCACTCGGGTGACCTCAAATTTTGGAATTTGCCGATTTTCAGTCCTTGAACTTCACATTTTTTAAAATGCTGCAGCAAATCTTCAATAAAGTAAGTCCAGACTAACAACCAACTGCAGCCAACAGCTCTTCAGAATATTCCATATCTGTTACCTTAAGACTTTTTACAAAGCACCCACGGAAGAACAGCAGGTTTTCTATAGCCTGCTGTTGGCTGCACAGCTCTGGGTCCATGCAGCAGGACAGTGGCACTGCCCTGGGCTTCTGTGCTGGCAGAAGATCTTGGTGGCAAAGGGTTTGCTCAAACCCTGCATACCCAAAGCATGTGTTGGTACAGGTCTTAGCAGACCTAGTGTCACAGTGAGAAGAGACCAGAAAAGTGTGCATTATCAAAGCAGGAAAGCCTTCAGTCTCATTAGCTCTGGCATGCCATTACTTTGAAGCTTCCCTGGTATTTTACAAGCAGTGAGAAGCAGCCAAGCCAAATCTGGTCTGTTTTAAAGGACAGCCAGTCTCCCACTCAGGTCTGAAAGAGTACACAGCTGCCTGCAGCTCACATGAAGTCCATATGTGGAACAGGTCATGGCTAAAACACCGCTCATAAGAAGCTACCAGCAATGCCAGACTGGCCCTTTTCCACCTCCAACCTTGCAAGCACCTGTGACCAAGTAAAGACAAGGCTGGTGCCCTTCTGCTCCAGCCTACCCAGAAACAGAGGCAAAACTCAGCTCTGACAAGGCCTGAGCCTTGGCTATTCCTGTCATAGATGTGGCAGGAGCAAGCTGGAGAGCATAGAAGACCCTGGAAAGCAAAGCCCACTTGTGTTCCCCTGGGGAAGGGGCTTGCCCCACATCAGTCATTACAGGCCCTAACTTCGAGAGCTTTGACAGGCACAAAGTGGGCACCAAGGCCACAGCCCCTATCATCCCTACTGCTCCTAGCCAAGTGTCTGTTTCACCTACCCCTTACAGCCACTCTTTCCCCACTGTTAAATAACAAGGGCAGAGCTAATGCTGGGAGCATTTGGGCTGATCCAATTGCACTGAAATTGATCCCCACGCTTAGCTTCAGCAAGGTGTGTCCACGCAGACAAGCCAGCCCAAGTGCTTAAGCCCATGGAGGTAAGGGGATGTATTGTAAGTTACAACCAGTGTTAGTGCTACACCAACAAGAGCTTGAAAAAGACCTCTACCAGAAGGATCACAGGAGGACAGAGAGGACAACACCATCTCTGCTGTTCAGTACCAGTCACACAGCTTTGATAACACTGCTGTTCTCTTCTGAAGTAGAAGATGGAGGAGGTGGGACTGAAGGCAGCTTGTGGGGATAGGGTGATCTGCCAGGAGGAATTAATTTCAACGTTTTTAGTGCTTAATATAGTCCAACAAAAAAAAAAATTCAAGCCTTCACAGAATGAAAAATGTCACAAGCTAAACCACTTAAAAAAACATGTACAAAGAAAGGAAACCATTGGCAGTAGGCTTTGCTCTCCACCCTCTCTCACACTTCAGTTCTTAATGGTAAAGCAGGGTGGTGGGAGACACTAGCATCTCCAGTCCAGTGTAGACTGAGTGAAGCACTGATCACAAACACTTGGAAAGTATCTTGCGCTGACCTTGGAAAAAGGTCCAGAGGAAGCCAGTGATGGGTTTTCTGTCTCTAATACGTATGGATCCAATTCCACCTTCCACTGCAAAATTGTAACTTTCACGGCAGTCGATGGGAATTACACCTATTTAATAGACAGCAGAATTGATTTTGTGATCTCAGGTGTCTGGGCCTGCAAGATTTCCAGCCCACATAACTTTAGATAAAAATCCAGCGAGCCTCAAGATAATGAAGTCTTTGAGATTCCACAAACACTGCCTCAGTGAGCAACACTCAGAGGTGGCTGGAGCTCAATGCAATCACAAGCTTCTGCTAAATTACCTTGGGCCAGAAACACTGCAGACCAGGACATTTCCAGCCAGGCTAAGGACTAATGTCATGAGAACTGCTACCTAAGGGATATTTTTATTGCTACTCCATTGCTCCTGGGCAAAATGCAAAGGGGATGATGTGTACACAGAGCTACAATTCCCATCTAAGAGTTGAGCCTAAGCTTCACATCAAGCTGTTTGACTTTATTCTGCAAGTTTTGCTTGTCACAGTGCAAATGCAATGATGCGTTTAAGCAGATCCTGTTACCAGACAGAAAGAGTGAGAAAGACAGCAGGAGCAGCTGTCACCTGCTGAGACGTGGCTTTGCAACTTAGTGGGTGTCATACTGAGAACTGTGAAGTGCCTGACAGGAGCAACAGAAGGTCACAGATACATATTTTGCTAGTGGGTCTTGGCACCGTGACATAAGCACCCTTGGGAAATGGGAAGACTCCTCAGCTTTGCTCCCCTTTGTGCTCTCCTTGCTGAGCTTCTGAGCACAAGTCGAGGGCAAGAGGCTGCTGCTGCTGGAGCCAGCAGGTACCTGGCAGCTGAGGGAGTTTGATGGAGAGGGCAGGACAAAGACCGGAGGTGTGAGGACAAGCATCTACACCTTTTCTCCCCAGACATTTAATTTTTTCTACAGCACAGGAAGCCTCACTATGCTGGAAGAGCACAAGGCACCATGTTCCCCCCAGCAGCAGCGGGGAGGACAAACTGGAGCCGTGCTGAGCAACAGGCTGGGAGCTCAGCAGGGCTCACCTGGCAGTGGCATCCAATGCCTGCTCCAGACCTAAAGGCTGCCCCAGCGTCCTAAAGATGAATTAAGAGTGTTCAAGCAAGACTTTGGCTTGCAATCCCTGTTCCCCTCGCAGGACACAGCCTCTGCTCTCCTATTCCCTTGGGAGCACTCAGCCAGTATTACTGCATTCAGTTCAGCATCCCTTCTCCATTAACAGTAACTCAATACCAGCAGACCCTGCTGACTTGGGTGATGCATTGCTCCTACTGCACAGAAATTACATTGTTTAGCAGGCATGCTGGCCACAAACTGCGTCATTTTGTTGGCTTTTGGCCACAGCGAGGGTGGCCCACTAGGACAGGGAGCGGAGGCAGCTTCCAGGGAGCAGCCCTGCTGATGGCCCGCTGCTCGTCTCCAAAGGCAGACAGCAGAAAGATGTGCTGTGGCACCCCACACCATGGCTGGAGAAAGGGAGGTGGGAGAAGAGGGAAACAGACACATAATCGCTCCTCTGTTGAGGGCAAGTGGTTAGACTGGAGGGATTTGGTTCACTGTCCTTCATCACAGCCTTATACCGGCCTCTCATTTGCCCTCCAGGCAGGCTGGTCAGCAGCTACACAGGTAAGGGAAAGGGGTGCAGAGAGATTAAAGGATTGTGACCGGGATGCTCAGGGAGTCAGCACTTCAGTCCAGGAGCACACTGTACACATTTGCTCCCATAGCTGTAGCAGTCGTCAGCAATGTATAGTGAAGAGCTGCCTCTTCGGTGCTCATCCTTGCAATTTCCAGTCCAAGAGCCCAGTCATATGTCTACCAGCCTCCCACAAAGGGAATCACAGTACAGAAAACACCACAGCCCCCACGACCTGTTTTCTGTAAGGTATCCAGCACACATTAGCAGGGGCTGCCTGGTGCATCCCCACCCTATGGTAACCGCTCACTACAACAGCTTGTGCCACACAACACCCCAACAGCCTAGAAAAAGAGGTGCTACGAGATGAAGGGTTTTACTCCACTCAAAAGCAACCTGATTCGCTGCTGGAGAGATACAGCCCCTGAGGAATAACACAGGGGAGAGAAGTGATGAGCAGGCAGTAGGAGATGGTGACAGAAAGCCGCCTTTTTGTTTATTAAAATAGCATCTGCTAGTCACCTCCTTAGCAGTGGTGGCATTTATGCTGTAAAGCAGTGCCTTGAGGCAGAAGCCAGCACTCCTGGAGCACCCTTTGAGATGCAGAGTGCAAATGCCTCATCCCCACAGGAGGCTTCGAGCACACCCTTGCCAGTTGCCTTCTCAGCTGCGGGTCTTTCACTTCCAAATTGCCTCAACACATGGAGCCGCCTCAGCCTCCTGGAGCCCTGTCTCACACCCCCACAGCTCTGCAGACTGCACTGCCTGTGGGGAAGGGCTGCAGTTCTGCACTGTCTGAAACACGCAGGTGAAGGGAGGAAGGAAACAAGAGGAAGGGGCAGCTGGAGGTGCAGGTCACTGCTGCTGCAGTAGCAGAGCAAACCTTGTCACCTAGACATGTGGCCAGTCCAGCCATGAAAACCAGCTGGGGAGGCCATGCCCCACAGCAACTGCCAGCACTGCCTCCTCATTAACCCAGCAATGCACATTACAGTAGGCTGGATCCTTCAACAGGGAAGGCACAAGGTCTCCCACATAACTTCAACAACAGGTTTCAGGCTACTAAACACACAGACTGCGACAGACTCCTATTCATCGCTTGAGCCAGATTCCTCAAAGTGGAGGTTGATCCTGGCACGTTAGCATTTACTGCTTCTCCCTTTGCATGCTCCCTCCTTCCTCATAAAACTAAGCATATGTAGGCTGTTTCATGGTCTGTCAAACCCAAATCAGTCCACTCACCACAGAAACGCATCCACACGGGGGCAGAGCTCAGCAGCAGTTTAATGATGTTTTGCAGTACCAAACACCACTTGAGTAGGGCAGAAGAAGGAACATTAAATACGATCTCACTTCAGACATTAAAATCCTTCTGCAGTCACAAAAAAAAAAAAAAAAAAAAAAAGCCCAGAACAGAACATAAACCCATGGTGGGGGTTTTTGGTTGGGGTTTTATTTTTTGGTGGCGGTTGTTTGTTTTCTAAATCTAGGTAACCAGGCAAGCCAAAAGACTGGTGCAACGCTGGATATTCACACCAGCACAGTGAGCAACAGCATTTTGCCATTCACATCCCATTGATGCTACCAAAGCACTGGGAGATGCTTGCATCTGTTCTCAAACCAGGGATTTCCTGCTGTATCCTGTGCTCTTGCCCCACAGCACTGCATAGGATGCTCACTAAAAAAACCCCAAACTAGAGCTAATGGCAAAGGGTTCAGAGTGCCCTTGCATACATGGCAATAGTGCTGCTGGGCAGACACTGTTACACCCACATAAAAGGCATGAGTTAGAGAAGCAGGGAAGGCAGCTTTTCAGTAGCTGTAAAGGACAGCTGGTGTCTCAGGGGTTAAGGAGTGTGGAAAGCAGTGGGGACTTTCAGCCCAGATGCAGCCCCATCCTAAGCTGTTAGCACTCTCATGGGTGTGAGAGTGCTCTGGGAAGGATGTGCCTTGGGAGGCCACCAGAACCAGGTCTGTAAATGGCTTTCCCAGGACACCATGACAAGAAGAAACTCCAGGTTCATCTGGCTGGAGAGACATGCTGCTTTCCTTCCTCCAACACCTTCCTGCCTAATGCTGCTGGCTGCCAAGCCCAAATGAGGCAGGAAAATGAGGGGGTTTGTTTTGGTGAAGAGTAGAAAAAACAGGAATAGCCTGCTCCAATTGGAGAGAATCAAAGTTACTCTCAGAGAGGAAACACCAGGGAGCAGCATCAGACCTGCCTGGGGAAAAGCAAGTCTGCTCACTGGGGGGGTGGCATTTTGTTCAAAGACCAGAGAGCAGTTAAAACTCAGTTCTGTGCTCTGTATCTAAGACAGGAACAGATGTGGTATAAGGAGCAAGTTTCATCCTGCAGCATGAGAATTGTCTTGGGTTTCCTTGGATTGCATTTCTCAAACCTCCTCTTCCCTCCACCCTCCCAATCCCTTCCATAACTGAATCATGCCACTTCTGCAGATAGAAGGCTGGTGAGGAAGCACAAAGCATCCGAACTGGGAGGCCAAAAGCTTCAGCTTACTGCAATGCACAGGGGCCAAAGAGACAGCCCTGAATCCACTGCAGCTAGAGCTCATCTGCCTGGCAAAGCTGCTCTCCTGGGGCCCGACCATTTCTCACATACACTTGCCCTTAACTCACAGGGAGTGAGTGGAAAAGTCTCATCACCGCCCTTTCCTGGCTTGCAGGAAGCCAGTGTTTCGGCCACAGTCCACTGCACAGATGACCACAATACATCCCCACACTGACTCCAATTTACTGCTACTCTTGATGGGAATCTGCAGTCCAACGACTAAAATGGAAACCACTGCTCATGCCAAGGAGAGCTGCCAGGGTCAGCAGCGAGGGCCAGTAGAGTGAGCCGATCCCTCTGGTGTCACGGCATCAGGCCTGGATAAGGAGGAGGTGCAGCCCCTGGAGCCTGCCCCTGCACGCAGGCTTGTGCAGCAGGAGATTAAAAACTGGAAGATACTTTGAGTCGAGCGGTGCCCTCCCCCCTGAGTCACACCAAGCCCCCAGCAATGTGGGCACCCAAGCACAGAAATAGGCAGATGCGAGTGAATCTTACAAGGCAGGCTTCCTCTAGCATTTCAAGGGAACTAATGCTGCTGGTGGTGTTACCTAAAAACAAAACCCCAAAACAAAAACAACAACAAAAAAAACCCTCACCATACGAGATATTAAAAGCAATGCAAGAATACACAGCTACAGAGATGGTGGAGGGAAGCAGGTGCTGTATGCCATAGTCCTGACCAGACAGAGCCTGATATGCTTTCTGGGAGAAACATGATGAATCAGTCTTGCACAACAGCAGGGACACCAAGAGGCTGTTATTCTTGGGACCTGTCACAGACTCTGCTGTGCATCCCAAGGACACACTGGGTTTCTAGAAATCTCTCATATACTTCGCAGTAGCCATTTCGACACCATACTCCACAATATATGCTACAAAACTTTAAATATTAATGAGAGGAAACAGCTTGCCTCAGTCCTTATGATAACTTGAGAGTACTATGCATCCCTCCCTACCCCTCCTTCCCTCAGCAGGGAAGGGTCACTCTTAGCATTTTCTCCCTACAGCCAAGGCAAAGCAGCCCCCAACAACCTCCTTGTGTGGTCCTACCCTAGCCATCTCCTCCTGCCAGGTTGCTGCTTGGTGCTATGCACAGCACCCCCCGCAGGAGCAAGCACACAACTCAATACCAGCTTAGCTCCATCTCCTCAGCGTAGTAGCAGAGCACAGCTTGCTTGCTTTGCTGCAGGAACCAACACTGCAGAGGACAGGCAAAATATTAAAGACAACAGAAACAGTTCAGTTCCCTCCTACAGCCTGTGCCACAGCCCAGGAGGAGGGAGACAGTGGAATGAAAGGGCAACGCATCCAAAGCAATGCCAAGGACCTGCAGCATGAGAACTCCGTTTCACGAGTCATTCTTCTTTCTGCTAAAACCCTGGGAACTGGTCACGCTTAGGGCAGGGATTGGACCCATTAGCTGGCATGAAAGGCTTAAAATCCTGCACCTGATGGGAGCCAATCACTAGTGCATGTCAAGCAAGTGATACCTTGGATTTTAATTGTTCCCCTCTAGCCTGCATTCCTCAGAAAGCCTGGCACAGCCCTTGCTCTGCCTGTTGTCTAGGAAGCCATGCTACAAGCTAGAGGAACAGGGCTCTCCTTCCTTGGGAATGTGGCTGGCAGCCCTCCTGCAGCAGCTGGCACCCTTGCCAGCTGGGCAGAGGAGCCTGCCCTCCGCCAGCCCTCCCTCCAGCACCCTAACAAGCCCTCTACTGACTATAAAAGCAACAACAGCCCTGATACTGTTAAATACTCTCCTAAATATTACAAAACGCTGCTGTCATTGTCCCCATACATGCTCCCCTCATGCCATGAACTGCAGGGACCTCTGCTTGACTGCTTTAAAAATCTCATAAACTTTCCCACTCTTTCTCAAAGCTGGAGTTACTGCTCTCCCTGGCTCCCAGGCTGGTTCCCTGAAAGTTATGGCCAAGTCAAAAATAAACTCGTGGTTTAAAAATTGCACAGATTTAAGATTTAAAGTACTTATTTATTTCTGACTTCCTACCTCCTCCCTCCTTCTAAGTGTTTCTGTGACCATTGCTAAATTAAAGTAAGTATAACAAGGCTGAGGAGAATTCCAGATGATTTTAAGAGCTAAAAACAGCATAAGGAGAATGAACCCTCCTATTACCACCTCCTACTCTCACCCTTTGCTTTTATACAAAAGAAGGTTTTCCTCTCTTCCCTTCTTTAGTAAAAGGATTTTTCCACCTTAGGCTCCCATACTTTGGGGAAGTAATGGAAAACAGGCAGCATGGTATCACTGGCTAATGTGGAAGCCCAATACAGCCTTAAGGATCAGGAGCTTGGTCAGCTAAGTTTAGGTCTTCTCCAGTTCTTACATATTTCAAGAGGATATATTTCAAGACAAAACACTGACTTTTCTGGCCTTCTCAGAGGCAGAGTGCATGTTCCTATGCATAAACAAGGCCTTTCCAAATCACCTCCCCAACTCTCCGATCCATGACTTTACAACTGCCTCATTACCACAATAAACAGGCTAAACCCCAAAACCTGGAGGTCTCAAGGCTGGCACAGGGACTGTCAGGAAGGAGTTGGCATCAGAACTGCTGGTGACCCAACAGACACTGAAAACCATGAGCCTTGCTAACCTTGTCGGGTTTTTCACTATTGAGATTCTGGCAGCTCTTGATAGCTGCAGGAACTGGATTCAAGGGGTGCTGAGACTGTTTCCTTATCTGGATTACTTCTTACTCCTCCCTGTTGTCTGCCCTCAGAAGGGGAGCTCCATGTCCTTATGGCATCCTCAGCACAGCTTTGGGTGGAAGCTGGGGCCTGAAGCTTGTTGTTAGCAGGCAACTTCTGGCAGACCCCAAGAAACCATCAGGATCCAGCAACTCCTGTAGCAGGCACTTAACCTGAGAAGCAGGACCCACACTGGCCCTCTCCAGCAGGAGCAAATTGGGGTCAAAGCAGTTGTGAGCCCAGCTGAACCAGGCTGAAAGCCACCAGTGGGGAGAGCCAGCCAGCCTTCCTCAAAGGCAGCCTGTTCCTTAGCCAGTACTGGCAGTACATGGAGGGAAGATGTAGGCAGGAGGCAGAGACCACTTTTTCCCTTCTCTCCCCATCTCTTTAAAATGCTGCAGGGAGGGCAGCTTTCTCCTCCCTGGGGCAGCTTTGACACAGCAGGTCTGTGCATCCTCCCTGCCAAGGGGATGACCCACTCTTCCCAGCAGGAGAGCCTGCTGCAGTGCCCAGATAACCCAAAGAGACAGATGGAGGGTGCCCAGCTCAGAGTTTAATCGGGCATTTTTTTCAGCCAGTTACCTGGCTCAAGCTTGATTCCCACTTGAGAAGCACCACCCCACAACCCCCACGACAGGGCCCCCCTCTGTACACTGTGCAAATTGGAACACAAATCAGAGGAAAAAGCTTTCCTCTGTTTGAACAAATTGCTATAGATTCACCCCTGTCTCAGGTCAGAGCCCCCGATGGGAAATATTTTCACTGGCTGACTGCTAATAGACTCTGGAGCAGCCATTGGATCAATACCTGAATAAGAAAATTAGCCAAAGCACACAATCTGATTTTGCCTTGTTTTGAATTACAGCAGGTTTGTGTTTATTTCGCTCCCTTTTCCGTCCTTCCTTCTCTAGCACACTTCCCCTATCCTTGCTCCCTGGTTACCTATCTATCAAATCTAGTCAGATTTGTGGGAATATAATAAAGTATGTGCAGGAAGAGGTAATGCTTTTTGAAAAATGTTTACATGCATTAATATTTCCTAGTGAAACTGCAGCACTGCCACTCCCTCAGAGGAAATGTTGTTGGGAGCAACAGCAAGATTTTCACACTCGCTCCTCAAAAAAGCCATATGCAAGCAATACAAAAAAATCTACAAAGCAGGAGTGGGGACTGGCTGCCCACTCCCTCTCACAAAACCCAGGAGGTCAGCAGAGAGGTTTCAACATTGGGAAATAAAAAATAATAAAAAAGCAGCTCAGTCCTTTTATTCAATGTTGGTAGCAATGGAGATGTGTAACTACACCTGGGATAGATTTCAGATGCACAGAGGGCAAGACAAACACTAGAAGTCACTCCCATTCTTTGAAAGACTTCAGCAGCAAGGGAACAAGCAAAGTTGATGCCTTTCCCAGTAATTCAGAGCTGTGTTTCTGGCAGCTGAACACACAGACCCTGCTAACTTCCCAATCTTTTCTTGATAGTTTAGAGCCTATTTCATTTTAATCTGGTAGTGGCCCTACAAGAGGGGAAGAGACAGAGGAAAAAAACACAGATACTAAGCACATTAAAACCAAAAATGCTACCAAACCAACTGTTCAGGTAAGGCTTGTTGCCCAGATAAAATTCAGTCGGAGTAAAATAATTCCTTCTACTTCCTACCCTAGCATCCTGCTCTCCATGCCACCTACGATTGTGTCAAATGAAGAGAGAAAGCAAGACTCAATCTTCAGCATCCTGCTCTAGCACATCATGCTGTGAAGCAAAGCCACCAACTGGGCACCTATGGAGAACTCAAAAGTGTAAAGAAACTCCAGAGCATTCAACGTGAGATGAAGTCCCCCTATCACATTAGCACACCACAAGCAGCTTCAAACTAAACAGGCTGAGCAGGACCTGACATCCCCTTTACAAATCTTCCCTGAGAAACTATACATCTTTTCCCACCCCGTCTTTTACTGCTACACACTGGGAACACGACCCTCTGCTCTTGACATGGTGCACAGTGCTGGGCATCTGCTAGACACTCCCTGCTTTTGAATCAAGCAAAAAGACCGGGTATCACGCAAGAGACCCTACAAAATGCATTTGTGTAATAAATATGTATATATTATATATGTATACACACAGAGAGATTTTACTCCCTGGGGTATGCTGTCAGTGGGTTTGTTACCCTTTTCCACCATCTCTAACCGCGCATTTGTTTAATCTTTATGTTATGCTCACAGAAGAATACTAAGTATAACTATTACCAGAGATTATGCTGCACATAATGGAAAATGTACAAATATCTACCAGTGCATCTTTAGTTTCCCTGCTTGTCTGTGACAGACTATACCAGGAGTGTGCTAATTACAGCATGTTAATCAAAGAACTTTAAAGAAGAGGATAGGCCATAAAGCAAGCCTTTCCATAAACACCATGTAGCAAGGACCATCTCATTGGAAGAAACCAGGAAAGACATTTTTCCAGAAAGCAGCACTTACATACTGGATCAAGTCCAGCAAGGGACCACCAAAACAGTCAGGCAGGTGGAACATATGGTATATGAAGAAAAGCTGAGAAAAGTTTGGGTGGGTTTCTTTGTTTGCTTGTTGTTTTTGTTTGTTTGCTTTTTCCCCAAGCCTTAAAAAAAGACAAGGGAGATCTTACCACTATTACCTAAATTGGGATGGGGTGGAGGCAGGGGAAGACAGACACAGAGTCAAACTCTCCTCAGAGATGCACAGTGAAAGGAAGAAGGGCAAAAACCACCAGCTCCAACACAGGAAATACCCATTGGCCATAAAGACAAAAGTATTTCACCATAAAGGTGGTCAAACACCAGTTGAGGGGCCCAGAGAGTTTATAGACCCTCCATCCTTGGAAATGCTCAAAATTCAACTGGATGAGGTCCTTAACACCCTGCCTTAACTTCGAAGTTGGCTCTAACGTCAAACTAGCCCTGCTTTGAGCAGAGGGCTGGACCAGGTCACTTCCAGAAGTCCCTTCCAACCTCAATTATTCCATGAAGTAACCAAAGCAAGTAAGTGCTAGATTGGCACCACCTGGATGACAGGGTTTGCTCTGTGCCCTTACCCCCTCCAGTGGGGGAGAGGCCACACCACCTTGAAAAGACACACACACCCACCCACACACACCTCTGGACTTAAGCTAACATTCCAACTTGGAGATGTAGAAGCAAGGTAAAATACCAAAACCATCAAGGAGGACTGTCATGGACATTAGACTTATTAATAATGTATTTTTCTTTTGCTTATTTGGGTTTTCTTTTGGTTTGGTTTTTTGTTTGTTTGTTTTAAATTTGTTCCATTATTGCAGATGTTGAGAGATGAACAAGGGTTTTTGTGGTTTAGGGCCTCTAAAGCAGGCTGCAGTCCAGGCAGCAGGAATTTCTGTCAGTCCTTTCACCGAGATTCAGACTGAATCCTCAATTACAATTACTTTGGTGCAGGTTTACGTCTCTGGGCTTTGCCATCCCCCAGAAAAAGGTAAGAGGAATGGAAAGATGCCACAGATTAGATGCAAGCTCAGTCCCAAGGAAACAGAACTGTAGGGTTTCTTTTTTCCTGTAAAAACAAACATGGATTTCCCTCTGCCCTCCATACACAGTGTTGATTTTCACCATTACAAAGTTGCTGTACTGTTTTCTACCTTGAGGACCATAAAACCCAGAAAGAGCTTCTTGGAAGGTGGACACAGAGCTCCCAAAACAATGCAAAATGTCACAGTCTTCCCCAGGCAGGGATTCCAGGGGAATCTAGCAGATTATCAGAGAGAGAAAAGCAGTTTTCCCCAAGTGGACGAATGATGCCTTTGCTGTAGTGCCTACAACTGTACTGCTCACCTAAGGCACCTCACTGCTGCTGTGGGCATGCATGCTCCTGGGGGAGAGCCACCAAATACTGGAAAGGATGAACAGACCAGCTATGAAAGGGGAAGAGTCACTCTCCTGAGAGACTGGAAGGAAAAAAGACAGGTCACGCTACAATTTAAGTAGATGAGGCTTCATGCAATTATTTTCTTCAGTAAAAAGGACTGCACTTATTTCTATTCAACCTAACCATCCCCACATGCTGCAGAAGTACTGCAGTTTTACACTTATTACTCATGAGTTATGTAAGAAACAACAAAACACTAATCTAGCACCAATGAACATTATAAGCACACAAGTATCGCAAGGAGACAACTTCCTTTCTCCACCCTGGGAATTTTAGTGTCCAAAGGTTGTTCTGTCCTGGAACATGGAGAAGTCGCGTTTTGGCTTCATTTTAGTGTCAGCACTGTGCTCACAGGTACCCTGGCCCAGCTTACCACCCACCAGTAAGGGCAGTGCTCCAGGAGACACACCAACTCCAGAAGCACTCAAGCACTGACAGACCTAAAGCCCACACTTCTTCCTGGAGGGTGATGAGAAGATGGACAAGTAATCTGGGAATGTATCTGCCCAAGAAAGAGGCAATAAATAAATAAAAATAAACAAATAAAGGCAAAGACAGCAATAATGCCTGTGTTAGGAATATCACAGACCGAATTCATGTGTGTAAATCTACACCCTTGGTTGGCCAAAGAAGAGGGTGAGGCTGGCAAGATGTCTCTAGGAAGGAAAGCAGAGTGAGGGAGCACTGGGAACCTGAAAAGCCACTTGACAGGAAAAACAGAACAGCTGAAAGTAAGTTTGCTCTCTCACTCTTGCTCTGAAATGGAAGCAGTGATGACAGTTCACACCAGCAAATACATGCAAGAGCAGAGATTGTTAGTGTGGCTACAGAAGTAGCCCTGGAAGACTGCAGCCCTGCCTCAGTTCACACCTGGTTTCACACACAGTCCTCAAGAGACCCAGGAGCTGGCCCTTGAACCCAAACTCCCAGCTCCCTGATGACCACCAGCCCAGGTTCTTGCCCCAGTAAGATGATACATTTAATGTCAAATGTGTACGAATAATTACACAAATATTAACAGGAAGAAAAGGAGAGACACAAACATAGTGGAAAAGTCCATCTGCTCTGGTTAGCAGGGCAATCTAAACACATTATGCCTAGGTCCTTCTCAGGCATTCCTCCAAGAGTAAAAAATATAATAATCTGGCTATATTTGACAGAGAGAGGCTTGATTCACAGCAACTCTGGAGGCCTGTACGCACCCACACAGCTTCCACAGCATACAAGGTATTTGGAAAATAAAGACCAAAGCAGCAAAGGCAGGGTGAGGACCTACAGCACTGCTCAGACCCTTATGCCTCCCACACAAAAGAGCCATCACAAACTAGCCATAAACCCAGGAGGTGGATAAAGACAGAAAGTTGTCATGCAAGGCACTACCTAAGGGAACGTCCCTTGGTTGCAAGGGAAGCTCCCCCCGCCTCACACAGCTGCCATGTGCCACCGCTCTGTATCTAATTAGAAGTGAACCATTCAGGTTAAAATCAGGAGAGTCAAGTTGCAAATATCAACCCTCCCAAATGGAGACCAGTTACAAGCATAGCTGGTCAAGCCACACATGAATACCATGAGGCAGACAGGTGTCCCAGTAAGGGAAAGGGACATGGACAAAGCACTCCGCTGTGCTGAGCTCTTCAGTCACCATCCCTTCAGCAGATGCTGAAGATACTCCACACTTCTCCAGAAGTGTTCAAAAGCTTTGTGGAAGAGGGTCAGGAAAATACCCCTTGCCAGCACCACACCTGCTACTTAATCTTATTCATAGAAAATGATCAAACCAAGCTACTGTTTGCCTTCAATGCTATAACTCAGTTAAAGGCATCACAGGCAGCACTTCCATGACACTTGGTTTTACCTTGCTGCTGCTTCAGTGGTAGGAATTGCTGTTGTATTTGGATATTTGCATGCAGGGAAGCAAGGAAAAAGGGCTTTCTTCAGTTGCAGACCTCTTGCAGAATTTTGTTGTCATACTCATTTTATGTGCAAAAGCATACAGTTAGACTTTCTTTGCAAAGCCCTCTCTTGCAAAGCCAATATGTGTATTTAAACTAAGTGACAATCTATCCCTTTAATACAGCTTTTATTGTTCAAACAAATATTATTTTAAGCAAAGTGAATCCAGGAGGGATTCTGAAGGTGAAACAATAGGAACCGAGGAGAGAGAAGGCAGAGGGGAAGACGGTGGGGACAATGGAACAAAGACTCCCCACCACCAGGCCCTTATCTCCAAAGCTGAGCTATATCCTGAACACTAAATCTATTTATGTCCCTTCCTTCTAGCTGTACTTTTTAAGGTCACCAGAAAAGTTAGGGAACAAACGTAGGTGACAAATGACAGGAGAAAAGTTTTCAACGAGTGTAATGCAATTAAGCAACGGAAAGGAAAATTTCTTCTTATCCCAACACAGGAGTCCTGCAGGAAAGCAAAGGATGGGGGAGGGAAAAAAAAAAAAAAAAATATCAAAACAACTCTTGCCAGCTACCTCCAATTCACTTCAAGACAGCAAGTTGCAAGAGTAACAGGCCTGCAGTCACAAGGAAAGGATACTCAAGTAGTATCACATACCAGAGAAAATAGCCAAAAACTTTTGGGGTAGGAAAGATTGTTTTTTGCATTATTCCAGACTGACCAACAAAAGCGGAGACATAACTTGCTTACAGTTAAGCTGTAGTTCAAGTACAGTAAGAATTATCCCATTCTGGAATAATCACAAGCATAATCCAGGTCTTCCAGAGCAGCGGGTTTTGAAACCAAAGTGCCCAGACACTTTTCAAGCCCAGAGAAACAAGAAATCCTCCCACAGAAACCACCACCTCACAGAGTAGATCCAGAAAACAGTGACTACAGAGCTTGGTCTCTCCAGCAGCATGTTACCTAGCCCGAGTCTCATGGCACTACACTCTGGTTGTACAAAGCAAGCATGCTTTATGAAGAGGGTTCACACTCAAGGATTTTCTGCGTTTTGATGACAGATCTGCTGTCGGGTTCTCCAACAGCAGCTCACTGAAGGCAGCTCGGGGCTGCCTGAGAGAGTGGCAGCAGCTCAGTGATAACAGCAACCAGGCATCAGTGAAAAGATGCTTATCAATGCATCAAAGTGAAAACTGCCACAAAACTAAAAATGTCTCTAGTCAAAATTTAATGGGAGGGGGGAGGGGGGGATCAGATGTCCATGAAAACCTGCAAACTACTAAGGACACCACACAAAAAACAGACACTGCCTGTCTATGCCCTCCCCCTTCACATCCAGATGGAAACACCTCACTGAAATCACCAGCTTCATCTTCAAAACATCTGTCCAAGGCAGATAAATGGCACCACCTTCCATTTGCACAAGCAGAAGGCCAGGAGAAACTAACAGATCTGGCCCTTTTTGTGGTTTGTTTTAAGGCTTTATTTTTTTAAACATACTTGACTTACACTGAAGTATTCAAAAAAAAAAAAAAAAAAAAAAGGTCATAAAGGAAGACTGACAGCAACAGGATCCAAGACATTACGTGCAGCATTTCAGGCCATCTTTACTAGAGCAACAGCTCATCTGGATTTAACTCCCTTGCCTTACAATCAAAATGCTACCTACATGAGTAACACAGCAGAGCCAAAAACTGTAGCCAGGAAAATGAATCCTCTGAGGTTTCTCTCCACCCTATTTCTAACTTCTCTCCCAGAGGATCTGAAGAAACACAACCATTCCTCCCAGCCAGAAAGTAGCACAAACCCTGGAGTCAGAGTCTGTCCAGCAGCTTTTGCTGGTAGCGTATGGGCACAATGGTTGCCTGCGCATGTCCCTGTAGCTGCATCACTTCCTTCTGGGCTAATGAGTAAAAAGTCGTCTGTGTCAGCAAGGCAAGCAGGTGTGACAAAGCACATGCAAGAAATAAGACCTTATATCAACAAAAATCCAATCAGCCAAATATGCCTCAAAAACTAATTACAATGACTAACTGGATCAGACAAAAAGGGAGAAATAAAATACAGGAAAAAATCAGAAGAGTTAGTTCAGAAAACAAACCCCTTAATTACAAGCTATCACCCATTTTACACCACCCTGGGATTTGGGCTCCAGCCTTGGTGATACCTACAGCTGGCTCCTCGCAGACAACAGAAATGCTCACAGAGCATCCCAGACCTTAAAAAAAGACCTTAAAAAAAAGTATATAGGAGTACATAGGCAAAAGCTACATTAAACCCTCCTGTTTCTTGCAACAGGGGTGCTAAAACAAGCCTCCTTTTACGCGACGTTGGAATTACAGCTGTCCCCCTCTGGGAGACGTGCAGTCCCGTTCAGGCAAGGCTTCTGCCTGGTGGGGACGGCAGTTCTCACTTGCTCTTCCAATCCCTCATTTTCAACCGCAACAATGTCATGGGTATTATCGTGAGGCCAATGAAAGAAAGAAATATTCTCACTCCTAGAATTTACACACCATCAACAGCATCCACTTCTTTTTTCTCTTTTTTTTTTTAATCTAGCAATAGCTAGACACATTTCTTTCTCATTTCCCTGTTTACCTCACCAAGCATATCACAGATCCTAGTGCTTTTTAGCACCTTCCCCTGCTTCCTCCTTCTGCAAAGCTTTTATTTAGGCCTAACAAGCAAAAAGCTCATACGATGGTTTCCTCCCCCACCTTCCTCACTTACTACTTCCTCTAGACTTGCTTTGAGACAATCAAATGCAATTCTTAAATTAAAATCCATTTATTAAGAATTAGCTCTGCTGGAGCTTTCCTGCACACTGCTCTACACAAGGAAAGAAAGTTTGTGATGCCATGACGCAGGGCTCGCTCCTCATTTTTCTTTACTGCTCTTTTAAGTGTCTGTACAAAATGCCCTGCTGACCCATCTGAAGCTAAGTGATAAGCAGCTGATCTCCTGTGTTTTACCGAATGTCTCTTATGCAAAACGATCTCCTTAAGCAAGCCATATGCTGCAAACATACTTTGAAATGTCTCCATAATAATCCGAGAAGCAGAACTGTTTGTCAAATAGCACACACACAACTGCTGGCCACTTGGAATAACCATAAGACACAAGTAGATACATATGCTCATTGTGATCTGCAAAAATCAGCATGGCATCTTTGCCAAGGCTTAGCAAATGCCAGAATGGTTTCTGGTTTCAATAACTACTGTTCACTTTGGCTAATTTCTCCTTTTACATGGAGTTTCAAGCCTGATTACAAACTACGAATATGTAGCAAACCGCTCCTTTCAATTTGTTGTGGTGATATTCATGCATTTCACCCAACATGCCAGCATGAAAGATTTATGGTATTAATCATGCATATCATAGTAAACAGTCATTCTCTACTGTCAATTGCATTTTTCTGCTGAAATAATGATGAAAGTCCTGAGCTGCTTATCATTTGACCAGCCAGAAAACAAACTATTATTGTAGTATTTTAACCAAAGCTGGAGCTTAGTTTCTATGGGTAACGTCTTCAGATGCATGGTTCAGGAGCTTGACTATCCCATTTTGAAAAACGATTTAGAAACTTAATCACAGCTAAATGCAGGGCTTGTCTGTGCAAGGAGTTATTCAGGAATACCTTTTCAAAATTCAAAATTAATTCTAGACCTGTTGTCTAGAGGCTCTCTTTCCCAACAGCAAGCTGCATTAAGCCATCCTGCATTCCCACATTGCAAGCTATGCTTGCTTGAAAGATACAACAGAGCAAGAGCAACCCTGGCATTTGTCTTGCTAGAGTTAGCAGCTACTGGCTTGCGGTAGCTAAGCTGCTGCAGCCCTCAAGCTTTAAACCGCACCCCACAATAAGCTAGCTAGTGGGATTTATAGTATCACTACCCAGTTGCACAGCCAGGAGTTAAGTATATTTGTTTGCGCTGCAAGCCAAAAGCAAGCATGAACCTGGTGTAGGTGCCCCACAACTTACTTATCAAGGAGTCAAGGACAGTATATTGCTGGCAAGTGACCCCAGGTGCAGGGGGCTCAGCACACACTGCAAAGCCCACTGAAGATGTTGCATAAACGGTTGGAGCAGAGGCCAGGCAGAGCTCCACGGTGTTACAGCTGTACTGTGATCAGTAACCGAAACAGCCAATTTAAAGCTAGCTCAAGAGTGCACCCACAAGTTACAGTTCTACTTTTGCAGAGGCATAGTGTACATGCACCCTAAATCGATTTGTTTGCAGAAATATTCCCCTCTAATCCCACTGCCTCATAGCATTGCAAAGCTCCTGTATTCTTACCCAGTTTCCAAGTATTCCGCATTTGTAGAGGTGCAGGGAATAGCAAAACGCTGTCTTTCACTACACCTTAAAATGGGGATCTTCCCAACACGCAGTTAACCACTGCCCACTTCTGAGTTCCAATTTGCAGATATAAGGTCTTTTCAGCAATTATTTGATGACTGATCAAGACAATCTCCTTCTCGAACAAATAATTGTGAATTTTAATTGCTCTAAATATAAAAGAAAAATCTCTCTTTCAAAAAAAAAAAAAATCAAAACCAACTACCCCAACCAACAACGAAACCACCAAACCAAAATCATGGACATTAATGCCTTTCAGCCTTCGGAAGGCATTTGGGAAACAAACACCAGCGATTTCTTCTTCCTATCTTCATACTTGTAAGAAAAATAGGAATACAGCTTAGCACATACTTAAAATAATAAAACGTGTTGGAATATTCAGACTTTCTTTTTGCATCTTCAAAAGCTGTGCTCTGCTCTGGCATCCCAAATCCTTGATTCTGAGATAACTGGATCAGAGCCTGTTTTCAATGACTTATTCCTTCTTATTAAGGATTTATTTACCTTGGATCTATCAGCCACAGGGATTGCACTTAATACCTTAAAGCTGCACTTTACCAGAGAGAAAAGGACGGTTAAAACTTTGCTGGTGTTCGATTCTTCATTCTGCCATGGGCAAATCACTTAATCTCCATCTCATTTCCCCACATACAGAGTGAAATAACTGTAGGCAACAGAGGCATTGTAAAGGGGGAAGTTCATCGGTATTACAGTGACGGGAAACACATAAACCCACAAGAAATCCTACTTGTGCACTCTGACAGGATTTTCAGAGTCTAACAACTGCAGTGGAAATGCCCCAGACCAGTTAAGTTTTCTTAACGCCCCAGCTGGATTCACTTGACTGGCAGGGGAGTTCAGTCTCCCATCCCCAGCTAGCTCTTGCTGCTTCAGGTTACTTTTGCGAGCCTCAATTTCTCACATTTCCACTATTTCAAGGGATGATCTGAGTCAGAATAATCCATTTATTAAACTTACAGTCAGTCTTTCTTCACTCTAATTCTACAAATGCCTTTTTGCACCATGCAAGGCACGCAGCAAGCACCACAAGGTGAAACACCATTTGTAAGCAAAAGCCATTTTGCCACATTTCTCAAGCATCTGTCTGAATCACATCTTTGTTTTTCCTTTTTATTTCATCACAAAGGCACACAAGAGATGCACAAGATTCCCATCCACATTTATTTTAAAACAATTTATGCCAATTAGTGAAGGACCATTTCCTTCTGAAACAGGAGCAGCAATGGCAAGCAGCTACTCTTGTATTAAATGTCCACCTGCAGATATCCTAAAGCCTTTCTCACAGCTTGACTTTAGCTTTCAATGTTATGTCAGTTCTTCTTTAGGTGACATTTGCTAATTTGTCTTTAGAAACTGCCGTTCTTACTGCACCTTTGTCAATTGCAATCCTCACCCTGCCATCATTTCCATTTACACGAACCCAGCAAAAGTTATCTGCATGCCATTTGCCCTACACTACAGCTCAGAGCAGAGAGAAACCACAAGCCAGCACATCACAGCCAGACAGATTTTTAGTTACATCAGTGATATCTCCCCTATGAAAGCTAAAGCAAAGGGATAACAGCCAACACCACATGCACAAGCGATTTGCAGCACAAGTGAAAGGAGCAACAGGAAAGTGAGAGGCTGGCCAGATCGATAAAAGCTGCTTGAGATCCCTGCTTGCCACCTTGCTGCACCCTCTCCCTGGAGGTCTGCAGCCCACCACAGAGCCGTGACGTGCTCACGGAGCAGTGCTGGTGACTCCAAACCACCAGGCCACTCTGTCACCACAGCTGTCCCCAGTGGGCTGTCCTGCCTTCTTTGCAACCACTGAAATATGTAACTGTATCTACGCTGCTGTTCATTACTAGCATGATACTAAGAACACAGAGTACTTTACAGAAGCACACAAAGGGAGCATCCTTCTCAGAGGAGTTTAAACATTACTAGACCATACAGCTCTCTGTGGATTTTGGAAATACGGTCATATAAGTATACACTGAGGTAACCAGACCACCTAGTCTAGAAGAACGAGTAGAAAGTTTAAAGAAATAATTGTTTATATTCAGGTCTCTCTCTAGGTCCCTGGTTAACTTCAGACATCTCCCTTCACCAGCCACGGACCAGATTATTTAGGCATTAAAACTTAAGGTATTAGTAGTCAGAAGCTAACCTGGGATACAGCACAGCCAACACACTGGTGCAAAAAGCTCCCTGTAGGCAGCCAGGATGCTCTGAAGACAATGTTGCACTACGCTAGGGCCCCTAAGTCATGTTCTCCCTAAGAGCCAAAGCACCATTATCAATCAAATGCCTCTGCTCTGGCACCCTCAGCTCTGCTGCCTCACAGCAGCCAAGGAGATATATTGCAGCATTAATGGCCTCACCTGAACACGTTAGAGGCCCCAATAGCCAGCTGCCATCTTGCTGCATCAAAAGAAGCGTGGCCAGCAGGTTGAAGGAGGTGATTCTCTCCCTCTGCTCTGGTGAGACTCCACCTGGAGCACTGCATCCAGCTCTGGGGTCCTCAGCACTGGAAGGACATGGACCTGTTGGAGTAGGTCCAGAGGAGGGCCACAGAAATGATCAGAGGGCTGGAACACCCCTCCTATGAGGAAAGGCTGAGAGAGTTGGGGTTGTTTAGCCTGGTGAAGGCTCTGGGAGACCTTATGGTGGCCTTTCAATACTTCAAGGGGGCCTACAAGAAAGATGGGGACAAACCTTTCAGTAGGGCCTGTTACGATGGGACTAGGGGTAACAGTTTTAAACTAAAAAAGGGTAGATTTAGACTAGATATAAGGAAGAAATTTTTTACAATAAGGGTGGTGAAACACTGGAACAGGTTGCCCATAGAGGTGGTAGATGGCCCATCCCTGGAAACATTCAAGGTCAGGCTGGATGGGGCTCTAAGCAACCTGATCTAGTTGAAGATGTCCTTGCTGATGGCAGGGGGAGTTAGACTAGATGACTTTTAAAGGTCCCTTCCAACCCAAACTATTCAAAGGTTCTGCGAGGATCCCTCCTCCCTCATATCTGTTCAGATTCCTTTAGCCCTACCTTTTCTTTCTGAGAACCAAAACCAAAGCAACCCCAGATGAACAACAACAACAACAAAATCTCCCAAACACAGCCACACATATAAGTGAAGAAAAAAAGAAACGGAGACTATGGTTGAAAAGCCAATTCAGAATTTAAGAGGCCTGTACTCACTTTATTGTTTGATCTTTTGTGGGAAACAGACAAGATGCTCCTGGAAGGAAACGCTAGCACTCTCCTGCTCCACAAGGGTATTACAAAGGGTGGGTGGGAAGGAATCATGAACTGCTCGGGTGCAATCTGACAGAGCTTCAGACCTTAAAACAAGCTGGAGAGACGCAAAGCAGCACGCGAGCAGCCGGCACCAAAAACCTGGAAGCAGCAGCTCAGTCCCGGGCGTTCACTCCCGCGAACTTCATCCTCGCTCCCACCCTCGGGAAGACGCCGGGAAGACGGACGGGCGGGTTTTTCCCGAAGTCCACCGAGGTGGGAACGGAGAAGAGGAGCTGCCTCGGCGCTACTTGGCGCTCAGCCGACGCTGCCCAGCCGGGGACAGCCCGCCTGTCACCCGCGGACGCGCCGCCAACCCGCCCCCACACGTGTCCGGCCCGCGCGGAGGCCCGGTTCTGCCGGGAGACGGGCGCTCCCAACGCGGCGTTTCGCTTTCCAAGGGGTTCGCCCTGAGCAAGTCCCGGCACCCCCCCGCCTTACCCCCGCTCCCGGGAGAAAGGGCGCACCCCCGGGCACCCCCCACTCCCCCGCCGGGGCGGTACAACGCCTCCCTCTGCCGGGCAGCGGCGGAGCGGCCCGGCCCCGCCGCCCAGATGTGCCCCCCTCCCGCCCAGATGTGCTCCCCAGCCACAGCAGGAGAGGAGCCGGTGGGCAGGACGGTGAAGGAGGGACAGCTTCATTCGCCTTTGCCTTGGGCGGGAGGGAAGGCAGGAGTCGCCTGCAGCCGGCGAGCCGCACCAGAGCAGAAGTCAGGAAAGCAAGGGGGGAGCCGAAGCCTCCCATCCGAGAAACACCTGGCACCAGGCATGAAAACTCTCTGCAGCAACAGGTCCCGTCCCTGCTAACCTGTTAGTAACAGCCCTTCTCTGACTTCACTTTTGTTGAGCCCAGATCAGCTGATGCCCAGGATCTCTCTTTTTTCCTGGCTCCACTTCTCAAATTCTTTCCTAGCTCTAATGCAGCACTTCGGATTGTCAGCTCCGCAGGTTATCACATGTTTAATTTTCTCTTTCAAACACTAAGCAAGTGCTTGGCTATAAAAAACAAACCTCTGTTGTTCCCTCAACCCCTTCCCCCAAATAAAGGGCAGATTAAAGCTTTTTTCATTTCAAAGCGAGTACTTTGGATCCTAACAGAGTAGAGACCTCGCCAGTTAAACACAGGCACAGAGACATGAAACACATGCACTCTCCTCTTTCACTTCCCAGCAGCACATCACTGTCTCTGGTGGGGCCTGGAAGCCCTGCCAGATCTGCGTTCTGCTGCGCAGTGTCAGTGCCATATCCCTCCCCCTTCCTCTGCAAGCCTGGGGAACACTGGCACATTTTCCCCTTCTGAATTTAAACCTGTGCAACACCAGCAGATGATGATTGGCAAAAGGTGGCTGAGACATGGGCACTTGATGTGTTCACCTTGACTGCTTGAGAGCAGATACGGTCTCAGAGTTGTCTTAGTATTTTCAGTCTACATAAGACCTGGGCTACCACGTCTAGCCTAAAGAAACCCACATTGTATTACCAGATGTGGGTACCCATAGCATCTCTGAGAACAAGCCAACATTTTCCACTGTCTCTTGTCTGAAAGGCTCATCTTCCCCACAGCAAAATGCAGCCCCCTCTGAGGACACAACACAGCAAACCCCCCTGCACAAAAAATACCAGTGTATCACCTACCCTCATGAGAACTTCACCAGTGAACTGTCTCTCCAGAGCTACAAAGGCAAGCCAGTTGACTGTGGACTTACCTTACGCTAAAGAAGCCTTTTGCAGGTAGAGTTCAGGACATTTCCATAAATGGAGTAAGAAACACCCTCTACCCCAGCAGTCTTTCACTAGTAGAAATGCACCTCTCTCTATTGCTTTTGCTAGCACATTGGCATTGGGCAGAATGCAATTTTTTCCCACCCCCCAACTCTGTCCTCCTCATAACAAGCCGTAGCCACGCAGGCAAGACTCTTAGGCATAGATGGTGCTTATTGAACCAAGAGAGCACGGTATGTGTTGAGGGAGGGACTGGGAGCCTGAAACTGCGCTTTTCAAGCAAGCAGAATAGCAGTAACTCCAGTCAAAACATTAGGGCTTCTGGTTGATGGGAAGTGTCACAAGATCTCTGACTTTCCAGCATGGAATTCACTTAGACTTGTTCCTTAAAAATAAGAACAGCAGCCCCAGCAGCACAGCATCCCTTACTGCCACTGCTGAATTGCTGTCTGACTACTGAACCTCCAAGGCTATCTTCTGCTGCATCTTCCACTTATCAGGAGACACTTACTGTATCTCCCTCCCCTCTCTCAAACTCATCTGAAATACATATATATATTTCAAAAAAATCCAGTGCAAACCTGACACCGTGATAATTTTAAAAGCTATGCTGCTCATGTCAAATTATTCAACATCTGTCTTCATGTTCTCACAAAAATTAGCATAGGATGGTGGTTTCTGATGACACCTATAGTGAAATATTTTGACTTCTACCAGCAAGTTGCAAACAACCTGTCAAGAGGATAATGTCAGTTTTCTAGTACTGCATATCAAAGCCAATTGAGGGCTTATCTGGTGTGTGAAGCTACTGACCTGACCTAAAAACAGAGGTTCTAATGTCACAGGAGGGTGAATCTGACACACTACAGCTAAAGAACAGCAAGGCATGCTGAAGCACAGGGCTGGACAGATTTAATGCCTTGACCTTAAAGAGCTGCTAAAGAACTATGCAAATCTTGGACCAACCCAGTCCTTCAGAGAAACTATTTTTATAGCCCTCCAGTTACAAAACTCATTCCTGTAACCAAAAGGTTACAGCCTAAGCCACCACAGATTTAAGGGCTGGACAACAAGGAGAAAAGGCTGAGCACAAAGAATGTATGTACATGTGTGTATATACACACACGCACATATAGTTTGGAAGACCACTGTGCTCATACATTCTATTTTCCATACAGAATCAGCCAAGAAGTGGCTCACAGGAGCCAGCTCCACCATTAACTTTAGCCAGCGATCTGCTCACCCATTTCTGAGGGCACAGGGTGCACTGGGATAACAGCAAGGAAGCTGAAGATCGCCTCGTCTGGACTCTTGTTCCCACTGGCAAAACACCTGTAGTCAGGGGAAGGGAAGAGGGACTGACTGATCCAGGTCACCAGGCTCGACGTTAACACATTAGAGTGTGTCTGTGCCCCCAGAAACTGGCAGCAAAAGACACACACCAGTTGCAAGAGACCATGAGGCATCTTAATTGGGCAATGCTGCATTGAAAACTCTAGGAAAAGAGGCTTTTACTTTACAGGTAAAAGGAATAGGGAACAAATCATGTCACGCGTACATGAAATGAAGAAGTGCAGATGTTTACGGCTTAAACCCAGATATGTTTTACCATGACACTCCTTTATCGCAGATGCAAGAAAACATTCTTCCGCTAGATTTTTTGGCTGCCTGTAGTGGCATCTCATGGGTGATTCAGTGCTATGGTGTCTCTTTAAAGAAAGAGCTTTACTGGGTCATTTATTCCTCACGTCAGAGGCCAGGGCAGGACTACTCTGTACTGCAAGTGCTTCACCCCCACCAGTTTCAAGCGCCTGAAGTAATGCAGCCCATCCAGCTGGCCCTCTGATCACAGTGCCAGGCAGCTTTCCCTGCTGCCCAGCCTAAACCTTCCTTTTATTCCCTTTCCATCACCTTGCTGTAGCCCCCATCACACACTGTGACGACCATTCCCGAAATGCCTTTTCTGCAGGTGAATTATGAGGGGCAGGGGACAAAACAACCCACTCTTTTATTCAGCCTGAAAGGCCGCTGCTGATCAGCTGTACTGCGCTAGTTGCAACACAACCCAGAAATGTTAATTATATACTCCACATCGAATAAGCAAAGCAGCAGCCCTGTACACACTCTGAACCAGAGCTACACAAGTCCCGGAGTCTGCAAGGCTGACTAGGAAGCAAGAGGCATACTCTTCCCTTTGGGCCTCTCCCCCCTCCAACCATCCTCCCCTTTCAGTCTAATTTATAGTCTTTAAGTGTTGATAACTCCAAGCCTGGAAAGGCAAGTCCCCTTTCTCCTTACCTCTTCCTCCCTCCCCCTAGATTTTGACATTTCCTAGAGATCTATTACAGCTTGCTCCTCATCTTGACCAGCAGCATTAATGCACCAAGATTGAAAGGCACACGCAGTTTGGGAAATGGGGTACCACAAAAGGCTAATAAAAGTTGCCCCTTGGCAGTCTGCTGAACTGCCTCCATATCAGGCCAGCCTTGTCTTACTGCAACAAACAAGGCTGAAAGGATGGAATTAGCTAATGAGAAGAGGGTTTCAGACACACTTCAGTCATTACAACAAATGCCAATTTATATAACAAGCCTCTTCAGGTAGCAGGCTAAAAGCACCTTGACTCCTAATTAAATTGCACCTCCATTGCAAATGCTCCTTTCCCAGAAACCTCCTTACACACATTTTATTTATACCATTCATCTCAATAAACCTCTCCAACAACTCCGCTCTCCTAGACAGACGTCTTTTGTGCACATCCATGTGGGTGTATTATTTAAAGGGTACATCACATGGATACTTTATCTAGTTTAATCTGATTTAATCTCAGCAGATTTACTAAAGTGAAATATATTTATAGACCCATATAGATGCCTCTCACCATCTCCATCGCCATAAACAAACATTCAAAAGCAGAAAAACAGATCTAAACATGATACTTGAGTTCCCATAACCTCTACATTAAGCACCACAAGACTGACATTCACAGCACAGAACACTCAAGTACACCTTAAAGCTATGGCGAGAGACCAACATTTAGGACAAACTGAAGTGGAGGGGGGCAGTACGACTAGTTTCTAATCCTGCTTTAGTTATCCTTGCAAATACAACTGTATCAATCCAGCTCTGCTTGAGCCATCAATGACAGCAATCTCGCATCCAAATAAACAGTGCTGGCTGCACAAGGCATGAAATCAGTGCAGGGCAGTGGACTGAAAGCAGGATTGTGAAACACAATATGAAAACTATTAGTCACCGTAGAAGTTTGCAGATACACAGCTCTGGGCTGCACTCGGAGACAGCTGCATATTAAGGCTGCTGATGGCCTCAACAGATAGTTTGAAGAGGTAGGGGAGGGGAGAGGAAGGAAGAGACTGCATTTCTCCTTTGTGTAGTTAAATAAGAGAATAGATAGTAGTAGTGTACCATTTTGGCTTAAAAGGATGCCTTCATCTTAGCGCATGTCTATATCTGTGCTTTCTTTTGTACACAGCTGCTCCAAGCTCTCTCTGAGAGAAAAAGACAAAAACATCAGTAAGTTATTCTGAAGATCTAATTTAGCAGCAACTCTATCAAATGAAAGTTCACTGAAGTGGATGAAAAAATACAACAGGCAACTTTCTAAAGCATATTTAAGCAAAACCGGTTTTAAGCTCTGTCCCTCTTGCTACAATCCTGAGCAGACAGGCCATTCTACAGCAAGTGACAGCTACTCAGCAGCAAGCATACTAAAATAAAGTAATAGAAGTTCAGCTAGAAGCAGACTACCTGTTTTAAAGGATTAAATAACCTGCCCTGACCAGGTTTCTGTACCACAAACTCCTTCTAATCCTCATCTTTCCAGCCTTCGGAGGGTCCTAAAATCATCCTCTGGACATGCAGATTGGGAGAAAACATACATACTGGGAGGAAGAAAGAAAAAAGAAAGGAAGCTAAACACCCTCTATTTAAAATGGTTATTTTGCAAAACAGACCCAAACTCAAATTAACATCCCAGCCCTCATGGAGAAAGGAGGAATTGTTTCCATTAAAGAAATACATCATTAAAAAGTGACCTACAAAGACTTACCCATAGTCAGTGAGACTGAACTGATCTTTGCCAGAGCTCACACAAGAGACTGGCTGCATGCTGTTAAAAAAGGGGGAGCGGGGGGGCTGGATTCTCTCACTGGGGTCTCTCTTCAGAGCTCAGAGAGCTTGGCTTGTTAGAGGCAGAGGCACTGCCTTCCAGAAGGACTTTACAGCAACGCTGAACTGAGTTGTAAGCCAAGATAAAGCCGTCTTGTTATGAGAGACAAGTCTTGTGGGTTGCTTTTATTTATTTTTTCCCACTGTATTGGAAATGCAGATCTTGTAAAGCAAGAATTAAGAAAGGGCTGGGAGAGGGAAAGGGGGGGCTGTGTGGCTGGCTAAAGTAAATCCCGGCTCTTCTCTCAACCTGGGCCTTGTGCTCTGCAGGGGCACGGGGTGCCATCCCCAGCCTCTGCCCCCCCCACCCCCCCCGCCCTCGGAAGCTGAGGGAGCCAGACCTCGCAGGGGGACACCCGAGCTTGCCATTTGCCGCCCTGCCTGCAAACAAGGAGGGGAAGTAAGCACCATAACTGCAATAATAATAATAATAACAATAAAACAATAATAGTAGAGAAAAAAAAAACAAGCCGCTTGACATCAGCTCTGCCACAGACCACCCCCCCACCCCGACCTTCAGA
>JAVJGG010000055.1:242022-259808 GCA_035590195.1 Aviceda cuculoides
GCCGGCATCAGCGCGGCGTCCCCACGCAAGGCGGGTGGGGGAGAGGGGAGGCAGGGCCGGCGCCCGGGGTCGCTCCCCGCGGCAGCTCTCGCTCCCCGCGGCTCCAGGCGCGGCCAGCCTTGCGGCAGCCTCGCCCGCGGTCCCTGCGTGCCATCTCGGCGGACTCGTAAAGCGGAGGCGGCCAGGGGTTACGGCGAGGAATTACGAAGTAGCTGCAGGCGCTGGAAGCCCTATTGCTGCATAAAGCTCGCCGCTCAGGCTGCGACGAGCTTCCCCGGCATCATTTACTTTCTCCTGCAGGTGCTTTTTAACTTTGATCCCGCCGCCGCCGCCTGCGCCTCGCCCCCCCCCCAACCAGCGACCGCGACAACGTCTCTTACCGTAAACCCCTTGTCCTCTGCTGTACACCGGCACCAGAGACAGGAATAAAAAACAGATCATCTCCATCTTCAAGGCAGAGCCCTCATCGCCGGCGAAGAAAAGCAGCCAAAACAGCCCAGGCAGCATCCGGCGGGGGAGCGAGGAGCAGACGAAAGCCTCCCGAAACGCCGCCCCATGCGCCCGCTCCACGCCGGGCACCAGCGCCCCTGGGGCGGAGGAAGGGACCCCCCCACACACACCGGGGCCGCCTAGGGATAAGATTCAAAAGGGAAAAAAAAAAAAGAGAAAGAAAAAGAGAGGGAGAGAGCGAGGGAAGGAGGCAGGGAGGGCAGGAAAGCGGAGCGCCCCTTCCCGCGTCCCTTCGCCAGGTTGCTCGAGGATCTCCAGGAAAACGGGCAGCCTCGCCCGCACTCGGGGTACGGGGAAAGGCCAGCCCGGGGCCGCCGGGCAGGTGCAGGAGCAGGGCCCGTGCCAGCCCGACGCTGCTCCCCAGCCCCTGCGGGAAAGTGAGTCTCTTTGTTCAGCGGGAGCCGCCAAGCGCTGCCCCAAGTCCCGCGCTGCCCGAAGTGCTGCCAACCGGGCCAACTTGGGAGAGTCCTCGCCCTCCCGACGAGGCTCTGGCCACAGCCCCAGGACCGAAAGGGGGGAAGAAGAAGGAGGTGGAGAAAAAGGGGAGGAAGCAAGGGTGGGGGGTAGGAGCCAGCTGCTGAAAGGCGGAGGGAGGGATAGGTGATTCTCTCTCCTCTTTTCCAGATCTTCTGGGGAGGGGATTGTTGCAATTAATCAAATCCAGGAAGGATTTTTTTTTTTTTTTTTTTTTTAAAGCGGCTCCCAAGAGCTCCCCCAGCTGCACTGCATCGCCCCAGCCAGCCTGAAGGGAGAAGCAAACGAGGAGCAGACAGAGAGCACGCACCCTCGCTCTGCCTGCAGCTCAGCCCTGCTCTCCTCGCCTCCTCCCTAGCCTGCCAGGTCCCTCTCCCTTCAAAACTTTCCCTGATGTTGTGTGCTGGGCTCGGGCGGGTGCTTCGCCTCCGCCGCTTGCCTGCTCCGACCGCCTCGCAGATAATTTGCAGCTGTAGAGAGGCTCGTGTCGCTCTCCCTCGACGGCTGCCGGAGCTCCCGCCCGGTGGGAACTAACAGGGACTGCAGCTGGAAAGGAGCCGACGAGGAGGGACGACAAGCTGGAGGAAGTTGGGTTACTCCTGCCAGACACCGGCTGGAAACCGCTTGCAAGGTCCCTGCCCCACCCCCTTTTCTTGAAGCGCCAAAATCTCCTGCAAAAGTTGCCGGGAGCGTCACGGCTCCCCAGCCGACCCCCCGGGCTCTCCGCTCCGCCGATCCCCGAAGGGGCGTCTGGGCGGCACGGCACGGCACCGCGCCCCGCCGGCCGGACTAGCCAGGGGCCCCCTCCCTGCCTGCCGGCTCTGCTGGGCGCGCCGTATGTTCTTCCCCTTTGGCTTTCCAGGTTTTTCCCCTCCCCTCTTCACCATTTCATTCCCTTTCGGTGGAGAGGAAAAAAAAAAAAAAAAAGGAGCCAATTAAAGAAGCCGTGCTCTGAAGAGCCCTGCCTCCTGCCCAATTCTGCGAGCCTTCCCTCGCCCCGGCCCCATTAGAGACAGCACCGCAGGGCTGGGGAGTAAAAGGGACTTGCTTCGGCTGGAGAGATAAGCCGTCGGGCCGGGGTCCCTCCATCCTCAGGACACTCACGGCAAGGTCGGCTTCTCCCGGGTGGGACCTGAGACGCGAAGAGTCATGGGGTAGCGGGGGGCTGGGGGATGCCTCCTGGTTTGCACGGGCAGCGAGCCGGGGGTGGCGGGCAGCGCAGGTTGCCGGGGGAGGGAAGGCGGTGTCACCTGTGCCGGCGCTGGCTGGTGCCAGCAAAGTTTTTCAGGGCCCCCCCCCTCGGTAGGTTGCAGGCGGCTGGCGCAGCTGCCTTGTGCATGCCGCTCGGGAGCGGCGGGGTCCCCGTGGGGCGGGGGTGCTGGGAGGGCCCCCAGCCCGGTGCGTGGCTGCGCGGGTCGGCGGTACCCGTGGGACTCCCGGCCCCGGGCTGCCCGGATGCTCGTACGTCAAACCCGGAGCGGGGGAGCTGTGCGTTCCCCCCCGCGCCGGGACCGGGGCGAGACCTCCGGCCGGGCGGATGAAGGAGATGCTGCGCGACCGCCCCGGGCATCACCACCGGCACCCGGGGGCTGCGCCGGGAGCGCCGGTGCGGAGCCCTACCTTGCCATCCCTATCTCCATCTGCTTTGCTAGGACGAAAAAACGCTGCTTCGGGGGAGCCTAGACCCGCTCGCCCCGCGGGGCTCCGAAGCCAGTGAGCCCACCCGTGCCTGGCTCGGGGCCGTAGCCGTGAGCCCAGCCCGTAAAGGGGAGGCAGCGCCGTGGAAGCCCCTCTTTGCGGGGCGGACTGCTCCCGGGCCCCAGCACGCCGCTCTCCCGGCGCTGGCCCAGCCGAGGCTCCCAGGGACGGGCTGATGCGCCCCGTCCCTTAGCGGCACCGGGTCCCCTCCGCCTCTTCCCCGGAGTGGTCCCTGCGTGCCTTCTCGCCTCGGCCACGCGTGGGCTTGGCAGCCCCCCGCCGCTTATGGCGCTGCTTTGCTGCGCGCTGCCCGCGGGTGCTCCAGGCCCGGCCCCGCGGCTCCGCACCGATGTCCGCTCGCCGCGGTAGCTAGCGAGAGATGCTATACCCCAAGGGAAGGCGGATGGAAAGACGTGCCCCGGCAGGCACGGAGTCGCCGTGTGAACGAGGCGCTGCCCGGATAAAAATGTAATTTAAAAAAAAAAAAAAAAGAAAAAAATCATATTGAGAGATATGGCCCAGAGAGCGGCTGGCTGCTCAGTCATGCTCTAACAAACAAGCAATTAAGAGGTACAGCCGCTAATTAGTGAGCAGTTATTCCTATGGTGCTCAGCGGGAGAAAAAAGCAATAGCGTGCTCCAGGAGGAGAGCGGCGTTATGGACACAGCAGCTTCACCCCATGACCAGCATCCCTGCAAGCAGGAGGCAAGGTGGGTGGATTTCCCGCTGGACCCTATTCCCTCACTTGTCAGGATGTTGCCAGTATAAACTGCTTTGTTTGGTTTTGATTGTTTTGTTGTTTTGGGTTTACCTCCCCCCCCCCCAACTGAGCNNNNGCGGCTGGGCAGCACGGCCCTACCACCCCCAACTGAGCTGAGGGAATATTTGCCAAGAAACTGTGGGCTTCGCGCTCCAAGGTGGCCTTTCCAAAGATGATGGCATGGAGTAGGGCACTTATGAAAGCATCTGATGTGAGCAAGTTTATTTTTTAATACAATAAACCCTTATCTGAGAAGGATTTAATCCTTCCCACAGCGTGTTGTGGCAACATTAATAAAGGGTGTATAGGTACGAGGAGGTGGCCAGGACTGGGAGGACAGACGGAGCAGCCCCTTTGCCAGGGCATGGGGAGAAGCAGGAGCTGACGATGGCATGACAAATTAAAATTGTCCGCATCTGCATGAAGCAGGCTGAAAGCAACACAAAGAAACGAGATTAAGAGATTTTTGCAGATCCAGGGAACTTCATGGTGATAAAAAAACCCATGGAGACATGAATCTTGGTTTTTTCTACTCATAATCTTGAAATAAGGATATTTATGGGGCATTTTGGTGGCCTTTCCATTCTTTTTTTTTTTTTTTTTTCAGGGATTGTCATTTGATTATGGCATAGTGCCTCAGAGTTTGAATGAGTGTGAGTTATTGGATAATGAGTCTAAAAAAAAAAATCCCCCAAATCTGTGCTTCACATCCCTTTTTTGTGTTAACATTCAATGCACATGCTCACGTTTCACTGGCACAAATACTTATGAAAAATGAATTTCAAAGTAAACTGCCAAAGTATGTGAAACAACCCAGCTTTCTCTTAACAAATAAAAGTATTTGTGCCAAAAGTACCTTTGAACTCATCCATTTAGGGAACAGTAAAAACCATAAAGTGAGACACTGAGCAGTGCATTGAATTAAAGGGAAAAATAATTGGATAATAAATAATTAGAAAGAGCTGTCATCTGTCCATAGATATTCTGAGTGGAAAAAAATACTGCCAAAACCCAAGTACATAACTGCATTTGCTAAATAAGGTAATTAATCATCATTGGTTGAGGCCTAATAAATCATAACATTCATAACTACAGTGTTTCCAATGGCTGGCAGCAAGCAAGCACTCCCATGCACACTTGCTAAGCAATCTACTTGCAATAAGGAAACCATACCCTGTAGTGATACTCCTTGTCAAAAAGCAAAGATGAGAGATGTCTTTCCTCCCCCCATTCTGTTTCTGCAGAACCTATTTGTCCTGTCTTTCGGGCTGGGAGTTTGTGTCTCTGGTCCCTTCTCAGGACCCCACTTGTCAAATAAGCCCTGTCTCTTCAAAATATTTATACATACTACATCACCTATATTTCACAGCTACGTTAAGAGGTAGACGGTCTCTGGGACAGATGTGGTGTTCAAAGAGAGCAAATCATATGTCACCAGGCAAGAGACAATTGAAGAACTGCGTGAAGCCAAGGTCCAGTTCCAAGAACATTAATTCTCTTTGTGTCAATGTTTTCAAGTTATAGTCTGGTGCTGTCTGTCATTTATTTCTCTTCCAGGATGATGCAGTTAACTCTGGGCCCCAGTGATCTTTTGAGCTTGTGGCCTGACATTTCTGTCACCTCTTTCCTGTTCATTTTCTTCTCAGCACCACATCCAAGAATGTCTCCAGGATCCCTGAAATTTGATCTCTTCCTCCCCTCCCTCCCTACATGCGCATATGGAAGTGAGTACAGCCCAGCTGGGAGCTTTGCAGCAGCATTTCCCTTGCTAGGGCTTACTAAAAGGCAGTAGAAGTGGAAAGAAGGGAAAAGGAACACAACGGGGCACCTTAAAGGCAATGGGCAAAGCCAAGGTGACTCCAAATGCTGCAAGAGAGGTAAGACTTGAGAAGGGGAAAGCCAGAGCACTCTCTAGCACTGCAGCAGAGATGTTAGCAGGGAGGTAAGAAAACAAGAGAATTCTAACTGAGCACAGGTCTGCGTCGAGGACCTGAGCACACAGGGTTGCTCCTGCAATGCTGCTGTGCCCGGCTGAGCTGGGGCAGGCTGTGCAACAGTGCGGCACAGGGGCGAGGATCCGACCCGAGGCAGACAAGAGAGCCAAAGAGGGGGAACTGGGAAAGGCAAGGGAAAGCCAGTGTGTGTGGGGAGGGGGAGCCCTGTCAGACTGGTATAGACAAACTAGGGGCAACAGCACCAAATACTCTGCAAAGCACAAACTACTGGAAGATGGGAAAGCATGGGTGAAGCTGCAATGGCAGGATGCAGTTAAACTGTCCACTGTCTGTTTTCTTTCAGTTTAATTGGTCTTCATGGAAAACTGTAAAAAAATATTAAAAAATGCTTGTTTGTCATTCTGAAGTGCTGGAATCAACATCTCTTTGGGGAAAAAAATCCCCCTAGCCTAGAGGAGTGCTTCCCACCATCCTTAACATTAGGCTGGTGCTGCTGCTGTCCCAGATCCTCCTGGGGCTCTCCTGCTTCCAGTATGAAGTATGCCAAGATAGGGCTATAAATCCCAAGGGCTCTGCTTTGCTGTCCTCAGTTCTCCTCATCTTCACTCCAGGGAATGCACCTATGCTGTCCTCGCTTTCTTCCCAGATGCATTTTACAACACTAGTATTACCTCTGAGCCTCTTGTGTATTCTTTGCTTTTTTGATTAGCTCTCTTCATCACAGAGAGTGTTTGGTAGTGAAAGGAGTGATGAAGAGGGAGTCTATCTCTATTCCTCACCCAAGGTATTCATCCTGCCTGAGCTTTACTATCCTTCCACCCTGCACTTCCCTGGTGCAGCCAGTCTCAGGGCCATGCTGGGATTTCTGGTAGCTGGTTGCTATTGTACTGGATTTTGCTATCCTGCCTTTACCCAGTTACACTTTGACAAACTTCTATTTCCTGGTTAAGGCTTATGTCAAAGCCATTGCCATCCCTTGCCCCTGTGATCTCAATGTGTGGCCACTCTTCTTTCCTCAGTTCAAGTGCTCACACACACACACACTCCCGCCCATCCCACTTCTTGTGCACTAAACCCACAGGCTTTTAACTCAACATTTTCTACCAGTCTCTATGCTTTTTAGCCTATGTATCTACTTTGCCCAAGATCCTGCTGGTTTTTTGCTCTTGTGCTTTAGGATAGATTGGGGCTGGTATAGGGGTGCAGACAAGTGTCTCGGCATCACTGGGAGCATCTTTTTCCTGTTTCATCCTTTCTTTGATCTTTTTTTCCTCTCTGCCTCCTTTTCCTCCTGCATTCATGCTTTCTTCTTTTTTCCCACCCTCCCTTTCATGTGTAAAAAGTGAGTTAAAAAAATGTCAGGCTGCTGCTGGTCCAAGGAACTTGTTCTCCCTTTCTTCCACTTCCTTTCATTGCCTCAGCCCTCTTCTCCTCATACATGTCTCCCAGAGTGCACTGGAGAGGGATGCTTTTTTACAGACAGCAGATACGAAGGGTTTGGGCATGATTCTCCCCTGTTCATGTTCTCTGCCACTGCCAGCAAAGGGTGCATCGACTGCAGATTTTGTCAGTGCCAGGCAGATGATCTGAAATGTGTGATCTCTGCCCTGTGGTGGAGGTGGTGGTGCTGGGCAGGGTAAAGGAGCTACTCCTAAAGCAGATGCCTTCAGCCAGAGGGCTGTGTATGAACCAGTTGTCAGCACTCCTAGGAGGCTGTGCTACCTGAATTTCCCTTGAGAGGTTTTAAACACAACTCACAGCACAGGGATGATTGATTGACATGAGCCAAAGTAAAATCTACATAGGACATCTCTCAGATGGGACTTTGTTGTTTAGACCTTGATGGAGACAGCCTTTGGCCACAGACAGCACGTTATGTCTCCCATAGCCTGATATGAGGAGGAAGCCATCCTGCAGAGTCACTTTTGTGGGACCACTCAGGTAAGGCTGTGGGCTCACATGCCCTGAGACCTCTTGTTGGTGAGAAAACACCCCAGCTGGTACCTCCTCACTTCAGTTGCCCAGTGGCCACACTCATTTTTGGGAAGCTGATCTATTATCAATACATTGACTTAAAATTACGCACAAGAAGTTCCTCATTCTTTGTTTGTCCTCAGACAGCGCCACGCTCACTCCAGGAAGGTGAGCATCTGTTTTGGATGTAAAAAAAGGAAGCTGCAGAAAAAACTATTTTTCTGCCAGAATCTCCCCTTGCTACTGCTCCCGCACCACAAGAGCTGGGAGAGATGGTTACAGAAAGATTCAACAGCATGCCAGGCAGGCTACAGAAAGGAGCATGCAAATCAATGCCTGAAGCAGCCCCACCGCTTTCTGAGGAACCATACACTGTTCATCAGTGGTGCAACTCTCCACCAGCCTCTCACTGTAACATGACAATGAAAAAAATTTGAAATCCAAAGCTGTCGGGAGCCTATGTGCACTGCCACTGTCCACACAGCTTGGGCAGTCAGACCTTTACTGGTATGGGCTTCCTTCCACCTGGGAGAATGGGCATGTAGTCCCCAGCTCACCTGGGCATCACCAGCTATTTTGGCTAGAGATATCTGAGTCAGACCAGTTCCCGTTGGAGGCTTCCTCCTGCTCTTTTTGGCAGGTCTCCATCTGATTGCTATTTCCCTTCACTATGATAAATCCACTCTCCTGTGCTGACCCATCTTTCCTCTGCCCAGACTCCTTCCAGGAGAATTATAAATAAGCACAGCTTCAACTTGAGTTTTGGAAATCCTGAGGCCAGAGCTCTTGTTGGAAATGTAGTGGCCCCAGCGTACCAATCTCCTCCAGAGGTACTCAGAGCTGGATATGAACACTCATGTTTTAATTCAAAATAACTTTTATGGTGTGCTTCACTGTCACACCTTTCTCTGCTCATACCTATAGCCCAGGGTGGCAGGTGAATCCATCAGAGGGTTTCCAGGCTTAAGAAGAGAAGGCAAGGAGCTACCTCACTGGGCAATGTATGTCTCAGTGCCACTAAACTTCCCTGCTTTGGGTCTCTAAGCTGGTGAGGTCTGAAAGGATAGAGTGCTGCAAGTCTTACCTCCATGAGGGAGGACTCTCTGAGCTCATCTGCTAGGAGTCTAGGTCTCTCAGCCCTCGTTTATGTTCCCCAGCAGTCTCTGCACAGATACCATTTGCATATACACTATTTCATCTCAGTGTTATGACCCTGTATGACTTTAAGGATACTTGGATGCCTGAAGTCCAAGCATCAAGATAAATGTGGAACGCAAAAAACCAAGGGTAGTTGGCCCCTCTGACTTATATACAAAAGCCACTGTCTTCTCATGACCCAATCGAGCCCATGGTGCAAAACTAGCCCACAAGGCTTGGCTCCTCTAAATGTGTTTGAGAATGAAGCCTCTATGGTTAACTTGTGCAGAAGTAGTTTTCTTTTTGGATCTATATATGGTCTATGAGCTACCCTTACAAGTTACTATTGCCTCTTCATTTTCAGGTGTTGTTGGCCACTACTGGAGCACTCGACTCAGGAATCCAGTGATTTTTGTCTTTCCGTGAACCTGTATGTACATACACACACACATATCCTTTCCCCTCCTGTCCAGTGACACACTACAGCTACATTTTTAACAAACCACCTGTTCAAGTCAAAATATCTTAAACAATTCTTTGCACAAATCCACAAGTTGCAAAAGAAATGTGCAAAGAAGAGAAAATGTTTGGAACTGTGTCTGCTGAAGGGATACTTTAAAACACAGCACCACCACCACCACCCCCCCCGCAAGGGTTGCTACTCCCTCCTCACCTTTGGGTGGGTCCCAAACATAATTCCATGCTGCCTCTATGCTTAAATATACTCACATCCTTAAGGCACAGTGGCATCCTTGTCTTTCTTCTGCAATTTGATCCATTTTAGAAGACCCATAGTGAAAGACTCTGTTTCAACTTACCATGACTATTTATAATGCAATTCTCTAGCAAACTAGAGTTAGAAGGGCCGTTACTGTAAAAATAAGTAACATTAAATGGATCGTACAAGAAATTAACAGGAAAACCCTATTGGGAGGAAATTACAGAAACACCAACCACATTTACTGATGTGTTTTTCATTTGAGCTGCTCTAATCATTTTAGAGAAGCTGGGGCCAGGGCTACCTGGGGATGTGATAGAGGTGTGGGTGCTGCGCAGCACTGAAGCACTGCTGGTGGAGAGGCAAAGCTTACCAGCAGAGTTGTTCCTGCCAGGATCACTCATCTCCCCACTGCTCCCAAACAAAGCAAGAAATGAATCTGCACTCACACAGATGGGTTTTGCTGGCATAGCCATCTCAGTCACGAAATGCAGCCCTGATCAAGAGTGAGCATCAGGGAGCGCTCCCCTGTGTGAGGCAGGGGAGATGAAACACAAAGTTGAGGTGTGACTCGCCCAAACTCAGGCAGCAAGGCAGAGACATGAGCAGAGCTGGACAGAGTACTTTCTTCCCTCATTTCTCAGTGCAGCTGCAGACAGACAGCATTGCCACTGAACTGTGTATTCCGATGTATAATTACTTGCTTATTAGCTGGCTAGCTCATCATGCCAACAAAGTTAGCAGGAGTGCGAAGCAAAGACGCTTCTCCTCTCCCTGTCTTTCAGACCAGAGAAGAAATGACAGATTATACAACCTGCTGGGCACCTCCACCTCCTCCAGCCTTTATAGGCTGGCAGAGGTTGAAGTTTGACTGACTTCTCAGTTACATCTAGTCCTCAGAAGAAAGAGAAAAAGAGCTAATCACGCTAGACTGACACTACAGCCAGGGACTCTGATGGTGATGGCTATTACTGCTTCCAGAGTGATGTGCTAGGCACACATGCCTGATGGGTGACCTCGCACTGAGCCGTGAAGATGTTGGGAGCAACCAGCTCTACCACACACCATTGCTCAGTACCTCACAGAGGGGGAGGAATATGACATAGAGTGTCAGCCTGAGGGAAAGCCAAATAACAGGGCCACTGGAGTCAAGATAGGGCTTGGCTTACCTATTGTGTAGGCAGCACTTTTTTTAAAGCTTGAAAACTTAATTCCCTCTGTTGTGCTGCAGTATTTTCATACATGTCCCCTCGTGTCTTGAGCATTGCACACTCACCCTGTGGGTTTCCAAAAAAGTTTCTCCATGCAGCTCCCCAGGTGGCTGCGCGCCAGTGAAGGGTGAAGCCATTCTTGCTAAACCAACCCCTGCATCCAAACTTCCCCAGGAAAACCAGATGAGGGTTTTGACTAACAGCAGCAGACTTTCCTATTAGCGAAGTCAAGCAGGAAAATTAGTGGAAAATAGCGTTATTTTTTTAGGGACCAAATCATTCATAGATTATGGGGTCAGAAGGAAACACTGCTGGTCTGACCCCCTGTTCTAATCAGAGTGCATTGTGAGGAACAACCTTCAGTCCTGATTTCTGAGAAGCCAATAATAAACCATTCATTTGTATTTCACACAGAGCAGTGGCATATTCCATCAGGATGCACAAACTGGTGTTCTGAAGGAACAATATGCATTTGGGATCAGATTTACAGCTGTTCAGTAGCCCTCAGATTTGCAGGTAAAACACAATATCTGACTTGCTTGAAGGTTTCATGGCACTGGCACTGAGGAATAAATGCCTTTGATTTTCCCCATCTGATTTTTCCTGGTCTCTGGCATCAGGACTGAGGGAGACAGGAGCCACCTCTCCACCAAGATTCAGGAGGGACTGAGGGAACCAGCAAGATCCAGGAGAGAGGGAGAAGCCAGTGGGAAGCCAGGGCAGGACTGACTCAAATATTAATGGGGGTGGGCAGAGAAAGGAGGGGGTGGGCAGACAAAGGAGGAGGTGGGAAATGGCCTGGGTGAGGGATGAAAGAGGGACACTGGGGCAGCTTGAAGACACTTCTCTTGAACAGAGAAGCAACAACTGCTGGAAAGATGGTGGGGGCAAGTGGACAACCGAAACTTGGGGAAAGCCAGGATGTATGATGGCATTGCTGCAGCATCACTGGAGCAGGGACTGATGGCCCAGGGTTGGGCTCAAATGTGGTATTCAGGGCCATGGGCAGGGCAGGGGGAGGCTGGGGAGGGAGGCTGGGCAGGGTCCCCAGGAGCTGGCAGCTCTGCCCCTTCTTTCTGCCCAGTCAGCCCTGATTTTTCTCCATCCCACCTTCCGGCACCCCCTCACACCCTACCAGAATTCCCTTACGGTCCTGCCCTTGCAGGGAGCCAGAGAGGTTGGAGGGGCCGATAGGAAGGTGAAGGAAGAAGAGGGTGAAATGCATCTCCCTCTGCCCGAGGCGCCAGTCCAGCTGCCCTGGGCATACCTGGTCTTGGGGATAACATGGAGTTTGACCACCTCAGCTAACAGGAGGTGAGCTCATCCCTGCTCTAAACATCCTGTGTGAGGTGATTCACGTTAAATATTCTTCTTTATTCACAATGTCTGGAAAAGTACATCTGAGCCCCCGAAAACAGCAGACATTTTGATGGAAGATGCCTGAGATAAAATATTTTACAGGAACCAAAAGACGCCTGTCTCTCTGGAAAATGAACATTGGCTAATCAAGAAATTACCAATAGAAATTTCTCATATTAGCACTTTTTTTTTCTCCTTGCTTGTCTTGGTGGAGAATCACATTTCATTTTCAAACCACGGTTCTACATTTATCATCCCTGATTTAGTAAATTGCCACTTAGAGAAGCAGTGTCTAACCTACCTTTATTTAAAACTTCGCAGGATAATGTGTTTGTGTTGGCCTCAGAGAAGGTCACAAAAGAAGTGGCACATGCCACAAACATTTTGAAATGGAGGTAATGTAAATGATTTTAGATTGAAACTATTCCTCCTCAAGTAACTTAACAGTTTCACAAAATATTGTATTGTCAGTGAGACTTAAATCTAAAATGTTGAAGCAACAGAAATTTTATTGTCTTTCTCCTTCTTTACTTTTTTCTTAACAGGGATCAAAATCAACCTTTCAATAAGCTTCTCTTCGTAGTCAAAATAGAAGGAAGTGAAGATACCTCTATAATCAGAGCTGGCTCAAGTCTTATCAGCAGGGTAGGCAAAATTTAATTTTGCAGCCCAAGGGTTTTCTCTTCACCCTTGAGCAGGCAAAATTCAGCTGTATGGCAGCAGCAGAGTGGGTCCCTCCCAGGATGTGTTTCTCCTTTTCTACCCCCTTGGTACCACACAGCTTGCGGGGAAAGGCTGGACAGTCAGCTTGTGCCTGCTGCGGATATGGCCATTCCCACCTCTTCCAGCCCAGGCAAACCGGGCTGCTGGTTGCCCCTGGCAGGCTCCAACATTCAGCAGTCAACAGTTTTGCCCATACCTGAAACCCTGTCTGTAATAAGGTAGAGAAACTTGCATCTGCAAAGCCGAGCCTGGAATCATTATCTTACAGTTGCAAATGTAGCCTCCCACTTAAATGAAAGGATGCAGATAATTGGGTTATCTTGTATAAACCAAATTCTTCTGCCCTATAAACTGTAGCCAGTACACATGATGCAATCTCACTGTGCTAGGCTGGAAAGAGGGGTATTGGGAATGGGGATGGCTTTCTCACCCCAAGCAGGAGAGGACTTACTCCTGTGCCCTTAGCACGCATAGCTAAACTTCAGGGGATCATGACATTCACACATATGATCCCTCCCCATTTGAGCTCCATGGGAATATGATCAAGCTGATGATTTCTAGTGGAATCAATAAGAAAGGTAGAGGGCATCAACAAAATCATTAATAATTTCTTTCAATTATAATCTAGTTTCTTCAAATACAGCTGTTGCCGGAGCCTCCAGCCAGAATTAATGATACGAAAAATCTGAAGGACAATAAACAGTATATTTGTGAGCTAGAGGGTTGTGAACAAACAGTAAACAAAAAGGAAAATGTCAAAGGGGTTAAATCTTTAATAAACTACCATTCCAATATCATTTGATAAGATCTCCTTCAGATGTTTCACAAATATTCTCCCTTGCTTTCAGAGTCAGCCTGGTCAAGCCAAACACATTTCACAAGAAAAAATTGTAGAGGAACCAAAATGGGCCTTTAAAAGAGAAATGCATTGTAACCTTATTCTTACATTTTAAAAGCAATAACATGACTACAAGATTACACATTCCTCATAGCTGGCATTCCTCATTCCTCATAGGTACACAGCCTGTCCTGTGTTCAGCATGGTGCTCATTGGTGTTCAGTAATTTCTTCTGTTTATAAAGTGAATCAAGCAGGTACATTTTGCAATTGTTAATACTCAGGGTAATAATATACACACATGCATGCATCCACCCACATAAGCACAGAGAGGTTAATACCAATCTAAAAATATTTTGTATGGCAGAAAGAACACAAAAACATTGTCAACAGAATTGTTGGAAGACAGTAGCAGTTGCTGGGAGGTTCATAGTCTTGGGCACATGAGCACAGGAGTTTATCTGTGTTCATCTGTCCAGCCTGGGCAAACACTATTTACATCTTTTACTTTATCAAGTGCTTTGGGATGAAAAAGGCCACAATCCCTGTATGTCTTAAATAAAGCAGCCAGCAATGCAGACAAAAAAGGCACATTTATGAAGCCAAGGAAGGAAAGGATAACTTTTCTTACGCCTGATTTCATGTCACAGGTGCATTTTTGTTATTTTTGGACTTGCCAAGAGTGACTCAAAATGTAGAATTCTAATCCCCCCAAGACACAGAAACAATCAATCACTGATGAAGGGGAAATGCTGAATTCCCAGTATCTAGCCTTCTCCAAGAAAGCTTATCGGCTGTGTAATGCTAACTAATCTTTTCCAAGCATCAGCTTTTTTGTTTCTTGCCCTGATTCACATATATGCACACATCCAGTGTGAGTTAGAGGGATAGAGAAAAAGAGAGGGTGGGGGGGAGGGAGGCCACATCCACACATATCAATGACTGTTGGAAGAAAACAGCTAATACGTGGAGCTGGAGTTGGAGAAAGGTGGGACTACTCTGCAATTCTCTTCGTGAACCGCAGCCGAGATTGGTCCAGAACTATCAGAAATAAAATACTGCACAGAAGACAAAAATCAGAGCATGTTTTTAACCATCTGAGGAGGGAAAAACAGCTATAGATTCTGGCTGGAAGAAGCAGATGTCAGTGAATTACGAGAACAGGGCACTGCTGCTGTTGCAGCCGCTGCTGCAACTGCCACAGCTCAGGTCTTTTCCATCTGACAGAAGGGCCTCTGGGCAGCCAGAGATGAGTCAGACTCATGTGTGTTGTACAGGCATCTCTGGAGAACCCTATTTTTTCCCTTTCATTTGTGTCACACTGCTTCAGGGTTTGAAACAAGTCGTGCAGCCCCTACATCCTACGGGCACCCTTTCCCCTCTCACTCTATCTTTACCAGTGTCTGAGCTGCGTCCAACCCCGATGAGCACAGCGTGGCTGGATGGCATCATGCAGGAGGGATCCCTACAAGTCTCCAAGCAAGGGTGCCACTAGCATCCTCCAAGTCTTGCACCAAAAGTCGTGAGCTAACACCAAGCTGAGGAGAAGCAGCCATAGGGGTCACTCATATTGAAGCCACCTTGCTTGCACTAGTGAGGGAGACCTGTAGGCTCCACCTGCAAACCCAAGGATGTGCAGCAGCCATGTTGCAAAGCTTCAGGATTTGGCAAACTTAAACCTCTAGGTTACCCATTAGCACTGGCTCTGGGAGACATCTCAGCCCCTGATCAGTACTGGCCCCAACCCCTACAGACAGTGGAAGCAGGACAGCATTTTGAACTGGAGCCAAAGCACATATCCAGTGTATCCCACCACATGAGAAACTCCTGGCTGCTTGCAAAAGAGAAACTATGCCAGCAACAGCACCCTAGACTGGTCTTTTTACACAAGACTTAGCTATTGGTCTGAAGCTGGTGAGCAGTTTCCTATCCTCAGAAGACTATTTTAAGCTCCACAGAGAGCAGTTGTTGAACAAGCTCTGTTAACACAGAAAAGCAGGAGCAAATCCATTTCACCTTCTTAGCTAATGGCTTCTCCTCCTGGAAAAAGAGATTCCTGAGGAAAGAAACAAACAGAACTGTCTCTGCCACCAAGCCTGGCCTGAGCCTCCCCGCAGCAGGCTGCTCCCCATGGCATGCGGGAGGGGAAAAGCCACCTCTCTGGTGAACTGGTCTGCCCTCAGATACAGGACTGCAGACTGAGGGCTGTGCTAGAGGAAGGGAGATGAGCTGTGTGAGGAATTATTGCTTTCTGTGCTTTGATACCTTCTGGGAAAAAATTAGGGATACTTAGCTGCTGTCATACAAACATTTTATGCAAATATCTTTGTCTTCTGCATACTCATACATAATTTGCATCTGATTATCAACTTTGGGTCTATTGTTCTATTCTAAACAGAATTCCTGCTGCTGAAAGGTGGAGTGACAACCTTGGTGAATAAAGTAATCTCTCTAACAAGGGGGTAGGAGAAGAACAGCTTCCCACACAGGGCTCTGCCATCATTCCCCAGCCAAGGCCAACAGTGAGGATGCCATCCCTTGGCCTCTTCTGAGCCAGCCAGTTGATGCATAGCGGGGCTGTGAATATGGAATCCCTGTGAACTTTCTAGAAAGACAATCCAAAATCCTTTAAAAAGGAACAGCTAATCTGTTGGGTCGGATTCACATTTGTGGTACACACACAAAGGGGTTCCAATACCTAGTTGGCTCTGAAGTCACACTCAAGGATCATGAGAAAGTTTACATGGTGGGATCTGCACACCCAAATGAAAGCCTTTACCCTCTTGACCTAGAGGAAAGGAGGCTTTTGCTCCTTCTGGCACATGCGACAAATATTGCCAGCTGGATATAGCCCTGTCTCCAGCAGCAGCAACATGCTGAGTCCTTTTCCTGGCTATAGTAGGGTGTCTTGCCTTGTATTGCAAGGCAAAAAGATTTGCCTGGGGCTAAAGTGGCTGAAGTCCACTGGAGTCAGTGGCCTGACTTCAGTTTACCTTGGCTGAGAATCTGGCTAAGTTACACCACATTAGCAGAAACTTTTTGGGAAGCCCCATGTAGAAATCAGTGATAACCAGAGATCATGATCTTCAAGTTCTGCAACACGTGGATCTTATTAGTAACCTCTTCTGTCTCTGGAAAGAGACGTTTCTTTCATCTTGAGTGGGGGCACAGGGCCCTCCCTAGTGCTGGGGAAGCATTCATGGTAGCTACAGGATGAGATGGGGACTGAACTGCCAACCTACCCTGCAACACAAAGCTGCTTCAGTCAAGCCAAAGGATGAGGACACATGAATGTTAATCTTGATCATTAGGCTTCAGCAGCCACAGCACTGAGCGATATGAGTCTGTCCACTTGACTTTGGGATGGATGGCTCTTCTAGCTGTGTTTGTCCTGTCAGTAAAGCATTCAGCCCCAGTAACAGCTGCTTCTGTAAAAGTGCCAGATTAAGACAAATAATGCAGACTTAGTGCTCTTTAGATGGATTGCATGGGCTGACCCTGTTGCAATATGCCCACCCACAGATCTTCTCAGCTCATTACCTCATTGAACATGGCTGCTCCTCTGTAAGGACAGGAACCAGGTGATACCTCAACAGAATTTGAACATGACATGCTAAGTCAGAGCTTGAAATAGCTGACTGAGAGCTCTAGGCCTGGCCTGGCAGGGAGGTGGACCCCATCAGAAAAATGCAGCCTCAAGAAGGACATGTGGCAGCCCTGCTGGACAGGACCCTTGGCTCTGCAGAGAGGGGGTCACAGCTTTCCTATCACTAAGACATTCCTCATTATTTCTGCACTTGTTCTTTGCTAACACTCCCTTAGTATTTCACTTCTCTCCTCCTCTGCACAGCCAGTTCTGGGTTAAGAAGGCAGGAGTATGCATTGTGTAAATAAAGTTTGTTGTTTTCCTTTGAAGTATGTGGGAAGGCTTTGAAAACCCAGCTGTAGCCGTTCTCAGTAATCTCAACTTTCTGCTCTATTTCTCTGGTTAACCTTGCTGACTCAAAACAACAAAAAGCATAGCCTTAAGGAAATAGTGCTCACTGCTTTCTTAATTTTCCAATGGCATTTTACCGGAGATATTTTCTTTTTGTTAAGACCTTTGAAGTCCGTTCCTCTCTTTCTGTGTGGATTTCCATTGAGACCAAATTGCTCTTACTAGCCTGCTTCCCCAGGCATGGGGTAGGAAGCATGACTGCCTTCCCCAGGTCATAACAAGAAGGAAGAGTCAGTGAGGGTGCTGCTGAGATGACAGCAGTAAGCAAGTCAACACAGAGATGTGTTTTGTTTTCTTCCCAGAGGATGGTGGGAGCAAGATCTTCCCTCACACACATGTCCCAGTTAGAAAGCCAAGATCATAGAATCATAGAATCATAGAATCATTTAGGTTGGAAAGGACCTACAAGATCATCAAGTCCAACCATCATCCC
>JAVJGG010000055.1:259908-282113 GCA_035590195.1 Aviceda cuculoides
CTTCATACAATTGGCCTCGGCCCATCGATCCAGCCTGTCCAGATCCCTCTGCAGAGCCTCCCTACCCTCAAGCAGATTGACCCTGCCTCCCAACTTGGTGTCATCTGCAAACTTGCTGAGGATGTGATCTATTAGGTCATCACTCCGCCCATCTAGTAAGATTGAACAAGTTTCTCTTTCATATTGCTCTGCAGTCAGCTCAAGAGGTCACTCTTGACTCAAGAAAACTTTCTTCCCCACCCACGCTTGCTTCCCTCTGCCCCTAGCTGCATTTGCAAACTAATTGCCTGGAGAAGGAAGTGATGGGAACTTTACATCAAGGCAGGCTCCTGCCAAGCTCTGCTAAGATACCTGCCTAGCGGAAGAGGGTGAAATCTGCCAACAAGATCACTTGAGGGAAAGCAGACACCCTTCCTTGTTCCCCTCCTGCTACAGTACTTCTGGGCAAGACTCCATCTCCTCCCTCATCTGGGCCCAAAGGACTGTGGTTTGCTTGCCAGCCTCAGACACTTTTCTCAGGAGGGTTTTCCACATGCTGGTCAGTGGCTTGAGGGACAAACGTCCCATGCCTGCAAGGCCTAAGTATTGCTTCTGCTGAGGTACAAATCCTGAGCATGAAGAATGTGATGAAGGGCATTTGTCACACTGTGAAGTGTGTACCACACCACCATACCATATAACAGGCTGAAAATGGGAAAGACCCACAGGTGAGAGATGTCACTGCCAAGAAAGCCTGTCCTATGGGTAGAGCGATAGGGTTCATCCTTGACCAAGTCAGCAGAATACACCACCCACCGACCCACAAGAATTTAATATCACCGCTCCCTGCCTCTGTCTCATCTCCTAGGAAATTTCTAATTCTTCAGGGGAAGATGAAGAAAAAGACATGTTCTGACTCCATAAACCCCAGACATTCCATCACAGAAGTGAGGAATAAAGGGAGGGGGAAAGAACCATATAAACAGGCCCCTCAGACATAATTGAAGAACCAGACTAATTTGGCTTGTCTTTATAACAGGCCAGAGCTGGCCACTAGACTTACCCACAACAGATAAAGATGAGTAACTACATAATGAGGTTAAAATATTCATTAAGCTAATTGCATGTTAATTAAGTAAAGGATGCTATTAGGGATCCATTGAGCTCCATCTGTGTGTGCAAACAGGAGTGAGAATAATCACACCAGAAAGTAGGAGAAAAGATGGTGACGGTTCTGGGGCTCCTGGATACGGGAACCAGGGCTGGAAGGGACAACCAGTGGGGGCAGCTCCGGGTCCTGGGGGAGCTGGCAGCTGTGAAAAGGAGGGTGGTCTCATGAGAGGAAGACGGGCTGGTAATGAGAAACTCTACGTGCTGTTGCCAGCAATCACATTGTGAATAGGCATATCACTTCCCCACGCTCCATTTCCAGATACGTAAACCAGGAACTATGGCCATCTCCCCAAGTGAGAAAATTCATGAGAAAACTCAGGAAAGGGTCTAGCTAAACTTACCCTCACTATTGTATCTGTTGATTTTACCAGAATTGCTTGCAGGGACAGAGATCCATCACCCTAGAAAGCACCATAGGACTCAAGCCAATAGGCCGTAAGGCACTGGAAAGGTTGATTTTTGAAAATGGCCTACAAGAAGGCTAAAAATAAGGAGGCAGAAATTACTCTTCCATTTAAACTTCCTCTGTCAGCACCACAGGGGACAGTTTCTAATAAATACTTCTTCAAAAGAAGGAGAAAAAATTCCGTCTGACGTAATTATGGCCAATGCTCCATACGGCAGAATAGGGAAAATGCCTACATATTTCATGTTAAAATTCATTACTAATGGAAGGCAAGGATTAAATTATATAACTGCCACCTTTAAGTTAAATAATATTTTCAGCAGAAGGAAAGGGAGATGGGACAGCTCCATAACCAACACATTTATTTCAGCATGTGAATAATTTAGGCAAATAATACAACAGCCTTTTAAAGGGGAGAAGATTTGACAAGGAGGTTGGGTTAGAAAGTTGGGTTGCACTGCATTGGGAGATTTGAAGGACTGGGAGAATAATTCATATTCAATCATTCATTTGATTAATTTCTCCATTCTTTCACACCATTAATGGGCAGATTGTTCTTTTTGTAAATGCACTTATAGTTTGGAATAAATCTGATCCATGGTTCCCCCTGAGTGGCCAGTTTCTTGCAAGGAATCATTGCACAAAATGGAAACAGGTTTGGTCATCTCCCAGTGGGTTTCTGATCTCAGACCAGCTCCTCAAGCACTGTTTGCTATGAATCTAGATTTAACATCTCCTCATTCTCCTGCAATAATTGCTTAAAATTTCTGCTTCCCCAGGTAGATCTGCCAGCTCACCCCACTCATCCTGCATGGGTACAAAGTAGAGGGCAAAACTGGAGTGAACATGAATGAAGCAGGTTCATTAAAAATTTAAGGCCATTATTCATGAAAAATTAGTTTATTGTGTTAGCTTGTTCCCAGTGAAGCTGGCATTGATCCAAACTACCCTTCTGATGAGTGGGAAGGAGAAGATCTGCCTAAGTCATTCATATTTCTGTGGTGAAACCTGACAGATGATGCTTTATCCAGGGGCTGATTATTGTCATGGGCAAAACAAAAAAATCCCTGGAGATTCTGCTGAGTGCCCAAACATATGTGGCCTTTTCCACTGCCAGAGCCCCACAGCCTCCTAGATGCACTTCAGCTCATGAAAGACACCCAGGAGAACTGGCACAGCCCTTCCCACAGACTCCCAGATAAAACCAGCTGCAAAAGTTAACCAGATTTCTCTGATTGGCTGGAGCTGCTGGCGAGAGCTCGGCGCAGGTCTTGGGGTGCTGATTCCGGTGTAACAGCAGAGCTCTGGTGCCCAGAAACCATCCCTGTGACTCACTCAGCAGGAGGCCTTAATCTTGATAATTTTACAGCTCTTAGAAGCCTGTGCCTAATGATTTCTGTCTGGGGTGCCTGCCCATTTTCAGGTAGATAAATGACTGCATAGTAAAAACAGAAGCTCTGTTTGGCACTGAGATGCCTGCCAAGCTAGGGATCTCAGCAGGCAGCCTCAGGGCTTGGTCCAGTCTCCACTCCACATCTAGAGAAGACTGTTTTGCAGCAAAAGGAACAGGCAGCAAAGGAAACACAAATACACATTGCCTCTGCTCTGTCTGTAGTACAAACAAGCAAAGAACACCCATCTCCAAGGGTGCTAATTAATTCTGCACCATATTCTCTTAATTTAAAGAAAAATTAGAAATAATAAAAACTTCTGAAAATATTTGCTGTAGGTTTGAGATGCAAGTCAAATCCGGGGAGTTTGTATGTGTATGCAAAAGGGAGAAGGAGCAAGAATGAATGAGAGTGGGGGTATGGGTGAGCAGGAAAGACTGTTATTTTATCCGAACTGCTTTATGGGCTAGATGACCTAATAAGTCTTTTCCATCTCTAATTTCTCTGCTTCACCTATCCCTAGTTTATCATTACAGAATCATTTATGCAAATTCAATTAAGTATTTAACATTTTCCTTCCTGTAGTTCCCTGCCTCACTAACTCTTCATCCCATTTCGAATCTCAGCTGACAATCTCTCTTACCTCTCTGGCTCCCGTTTCTTCGCCCTTAGACTATTAACTCAGTAACTGTGTGATTTAATCCACTGAAATGTTTTGGGTTTTCACTTTCTTGCAAAGGAGAGACAAAATGAAGCTGTAGCATACTGCATTAGCAAGGCCCAGCTCACAGCTGCTGAGTGCACAGTTGTACGCTGCAAGAGTTTATTAGCCCGCTGGCCTGGCAGCTCTGGTGACCCCAGTCCAATGCTGCATTAAGTCAGGAGTGAAAATCCATTGTTTACATTCACTTACTAGGTGCGACATATGGGGCTGAGTTTAGCTGAGCGCATTCGTGAACTTAGGATGGGAAGAAGCAGGCTATGGCATGGGCCAGAGGAGGGGGAAGAGCTGTGCATGAGGAGTTCAGGGCTGGAATAGCAAAAGGTGAATGGGTTGCGGGATGTACAGCAGTCATGTGTAAGTGCTGCACAGTCTCGGCCAAGAGTTACCACTTTTCTGGGCTTTGAGAAGGAAATTTTAACTGTTTAGCACCCTGGCTTTTATTCTTTCTCCCATTAGTCTTCTGGGTTTTTGCTCTCTCTGGCATACGCTACCCTCCCTTCCCACGTACACACTAATGCAATTGTATGTAAACTTGCTGAAGTTGAAAAGCAATGTTCTAGAAAGGCTCAGGAGCAAGTCCCTGCTAAGTGCATAATTATACAGTACTTGGAGTAATTTTTCTTTTCCTCTGAAAATGCACATTGGCTCTGATTTTCCTATCTACAGATTGTAAGCTCATAATTAGCAGTAAATTACTCACACAAGTGACAAATTTTGTGCTTTCAAGTAAACAGACAAAATAACCACAGTTTACAAATTGCCTCTTGGTGCTGCAGACACATGGCTTTTCCTGTGCCCATCTATCCCACTTGTGAGAGGGATAGATGGATCAGAAAACCTCTCTTCAAGGAGCTTGGACGATGATATCAATTACTGAGTTACCACAGAAAGCTATAAAAGGCAACTGCTGAGCTAATGTTGGCCAGTCCCTGAGGATTGTGTGACTTGTCTGGGTGTGAGCAGAAGAGCATGTGGCAGAGGGATCTCGGGAGCAGAGGGTCTCCCTGCAGCCAAGTCCCCAGCCTGCCTACCCAGAGCACCTGAGGACATTAATAAACCCCTGATGTAAGAACTGTAGAGGATATATCCATCCTTCTCAAGCAAGAGGAAGCAATATAAAATAACACATGGTCTGGGAAGCTGCTGCAGAGCACTAGAGGAAGGTCAACTTGCTGATCTATTGTGGAGCAAGCGCCAGGGTAAGCACTGAGGGTGGAACAAGCTTCTTAAAATCCAATCTGGTCCTGGGCAATGTTGTATGATGAAGCAATATTGGTTCACTTTGTTAACTGCAGTTAAACACATTTAAATTGTACTGTTAGCCAGATGTCTTGCTGGGGGGATAGCTTAGACAGAGTGGGTGGACGTCAGGGCAAACAAGCTGATGATTTTCCAGTTTTAAGAGCCATCAGCTGAGAAATGGCTCCTGGAAGAAGCCCCAGAGATGGGTGCAGCTGGATGGAAAATCATCTATCCTGACTGGGCATCTGTCTGAGGCTCAGAGAATGGCAACAGGCCTATTCATCTGGTTAATGAGCAGTATGTTTTCAGGGATCTGACCTGATGGTCATCAGTATCTCTACCACATAGCAAGAAGGCATCTCAGAAAAAATTGCCACAGCGATTATCAGAGAGGTAGAGACAACAACAGAAAAGAAATGACTTCTGGGGTCAAAAGGTAGCTATTTGGCAATGGGTAAATACAAAGGAGGGATTGTTGGAACATGCAGTTAGGAGCAGAGGAACAGAAGAAAAACATGAGGAGAAGATACTGGGTGAGGGAGGTTGGTTGGGTCAGGAGTAACTTCCAAGAACCAGTGTGTGCAGTGGCAGGATAAGTCCTGTTCCCTGAGCTGGAACAGTCATGGATGCTGCTGTGACCATGTAGGCATAAGCAAAGGCAAAAATCATATCCTAGTTTCAGCTTCATTGGAAATTTGGGGGGCAAACCACATAATCTACTCAGCAAGCAGAAAAGAAAAAAAGAGGAAAAGAAAGGCATTAAGAATGGAATTTTTAAAAAAAGAAATAAAAAGGGGAGATTAATGGAAAAAAAAATTGAAACCAGAGGTTGCAGTTGGCCTGGTATCATAGTACTTTCATTACTACATATTAATTTGTAAGGAATGTTTGCAGGGAAAAGACAGGATAAAACAATTAATCTAGAGCATCCATCCAAATAGAGGCAATTCTTTCCTATGTGTAGTATCATGTGAATACATTAGAAACGCGTCTGATCACAGAAGCATTTCATATAGAACTCACTCATATTTTTAGAAGTGGACTGAAATTTTCTAATATATATATACTTATATTTAGGAACACCACTTGAGTCCTTGAATAATAGTACTTTGCACTTTTGTAGCAACTTCCTTCTGAAGGACTCAAAGGAGTTTACAAAAATGAATGAATTAAGTTTCTCCAACCCACTGTGAGGGAGATAACTACTTTTACCTTATTATACAAAGGGGAAGAGGGGAAACAGCAAGACAGAATAGTTAAGCAATTTGACAAAAGTCACACAGTAAATCTGATGGTCTGAATGAATTTAAGAATGAAGTTCCTAAGTTGCTACAGAAAGTACACAGCCTGGCTGATATCAGCTCTAAGGAGAATCAGGGGGTGGCAGGTGTTGCAGCAACCCTCTGAAATAGGTGTTTGGGAAAGCAGAGCAGGGAGTGTTGGTTACCTGCGATGAAAACAAAACTGGAGTGACAAAATAACTGAAAGTTGCAGATATAACAGGGACTCTGAAAGGTCATTTGCAAAATCACTTCAATCTATTAGCACTCTTTAAGTGTGTCAGCAAATATGGGACAAATGAAAATTGTCTGCCCATTTTCACTTGGATTTTCAAAACATTCTCGACAGGATCCAAGCAAGAGTGTAGGCAATCAGGTACTCTATTAATGAGAACATCATGCCACAGCAAGCAGACAAGCTGGTTAAGTGTCTGAAAAAATAAATACATAATTTAGCATCAAGTTTGCCATTTCCAACATGGCAAAATATTAGTAGCAGCGTTCATCTAGCTCCTAGAAAGATCTGCGTTGGTTTGTAGATTAATGGACAATGTGGTAAAGGTGAATAGTCAGTAAGGTGGCACTGTTTGCAAATAGTAAATATTCTTTGACAAACCTAAAGAAAGATGTGAGGAATCAGTCACATAAGGGTGTAAAGTTTCTTGGTAACAAATGCGTGTTGGAAGGATTCATTTGAAGTATCCATTTGTGTTCCCAGGTTCAAAATGAGAAAGATTTGATGTCCTCCTAGGCTGCAGTCTACATCCTTGTAGCACCGTGCTCCCCTGTGGTCAAACAGTGCTCTCCATTTGTTGTGGCGTACATAGGGAATAGGGTGGAGTTTCTTACTAAAAACAGTGTGAGATCAGTATGTAAGTGCCTTATGTCCAGAATGTTGTCTTCAGTTCTGCATTCAAAGAAAATTATAGCAGAAATCAAAGGGGTCCAGAAATAGCCAACACAATTGTTTCAAGGCATAGCATGACTTCCATGTAGGAAGCAAATTAAATGGCAGTTGTATTTATTTTAGAAATCATATGAATAAAATAGGCATTCAAAATAGTTAGAATAAATTATGTAGAAAAGCAAATTCAATGTTCCTATTTACCTTGTCTTTCACACTCTAGCACCAAAGGCACATCTCATTAAACTGAGCGATAGGGAAAGTATTCCATCAAAGGGAATGCTTTTCCTCAGGCATCCTCATTCACCTGTGGAAATCTCTGCTATGAGGTATCTCTGACGTGCAGGGGGTGGATTCAAATAAGGAGATACTTGTGGATATTGAAATTTTCCAGATTTGCAATAGAAGTTAAGATACAAATGATGAATATAAAAGCTTCACACTATAGCATGTAAGCCAACCACTAATGAGGGTGCTAGGGAAGATATTTCCCTAAGCAATGGTTATCCTTAACTGTCCAGCCTGAGATCCTGTGAGCCTTCCTTTGTAGCTTCTGCTGCTCACCAGTATCAAAGACGAAATACCAAACAAGTGGATAAGTGGGCAGATCAGACGTGGCGTTTCCTGTGTTCTTGAATCTTCTTCTCCTCTGTCTCTTTCTGTCCTCAGGGCCACCCTTCCTGTCATCTAAAGTGCATGGAGGCACCACTGAATCATTTAACATTTCTATCAGTGGGTTTGGGGCTCTTTTAAGCAATTAAACTCATGGTGTCCAGCATCAGGCTCACTGCCAATTTTGACTTGACCTGGTCACGATTTTGCAAGCACTGTCAATGCCAGAGCAACAGCTGAAATGGAAATTTTAATGATGTTAATGAATAAAAGCTTAAGCTGTGCTTCCTGCACCTGGGCAGCAAAAGTGCATTTATAATTACTTCCCAAAAAAGCCTCCTGGCTGCATTCTATCTGCCCCAGGCAAGCAGTTAACTGAAGTTTTCTCCTTTCACCAAGATTATTTTTGAGTGAATATTTCTGGCAGTGAAAGGTGTTGGATTGACAGCTCTGGAGTCTGAAGTACTCTATTATGTGACAGAAGTGAAAAAATATGCAGCAACACTTTTTATTAGGTCACCTAGTTCATCCCTCTGTCGACACAGGATTGTTCTCTGTAATATAGTCTTGAGTGATTCTGTCCCCTTCCCCATTTTCCCCCTGCTCCTAAATACAGTCCCTAGGTCTTTTCCATTTTGCTGCATAGCTCTGATCCTCATGGTCTCTTCCATACTGGCACTGTAGAAAAAAACCCTGTGTTTGAGTGTGAAGATACACGTGTGCATCTTCTAGGCTCCCAGAGTTCATCAGAGAAGGGGCAACAAGAAAGTTTGGCCTCTGCAGGGAATATGCTGAGAAAATGTCAGATAGCAATATCTGTGGCCCAATGTTTTTCCTCCTAGATGCCTCCCGAAAGGAGACTTCAGATCAAACAATGTTCTTTTCCTTGCCCTGATGCTAGTACACTACTGGTATTGTCTGGACAACCACCACCTTTTTACGAGCAGAGCACCCTGAGAACTCATCACAGCAACTTTGCCTTTGTTTAAAGAATGAGAATTGAGGCACAGAGGGATTAAGTGACTTGTCCAAGCTCCTAGTGGGTGAAATTAGTCTAGATTCCTCCCTACCTTCTAGCCCAATCCCTTGAAGACTCTCTGGGGACTGGTTCAGTAAATGTCAACTACCAATGAAACTTTGTCCATGACAGGGTAGTGGCCCCATACCAATGCAGTAGGAGCAGAGGAGCCTTTCCAATCCTGCACTGCACAGATTTCTGGGAATTCTGATCTCCTGTTAGCCCCTTCTCCCCTCGCATATTGCCAGAGCACAGGATTTATTGCCTCAGTATTGTAACATGACGGTATTTCTTCCAGAGTAGGTCCTTCCCTTGTGTCAAGGTTAAACCAACAAACAGATAAAAACTGGAGCCTGCTTAGCCTCATGAGAAGAGCTCTGACAGTTGTTGCTGTTTAGTGCATGAATGGGAATGGGAGCAGAAACTACACTGGGGATGACCAGTTTACAGCCATGCATTTTATCTCCATTCTGAAATCTTGTATTTACAAATCATTCCAACAGCCAGCAGCAATTACCAGACACTCTTTCGTATCAGACTCCCTTCCTGCTACCAGTTCTTGTACTAGAACAGACCTGGGCTAGACAGCTTCCTCCAGAGAGGCACCCTGAAACCCCTTAGCTATGAAGGAGAATTGTATCAGTATATGAAATGGCTGAGACTACTGTCCCAGACACGATCCAGTTTTATTAGCATTTGGGTTCCTGCCATTTAATTCTATACATCAAATTTATATAAGAACCTTAGCTGGCTAGTGTCAAACAGTAACCAGGTGTGCTCAGTAAGGGAATTACAACTGACTTATTAATTGCTGTGACAGTGCACATGGATGGGTCCCAGACCCTGTGCTCAAAAACACAGGGCATCTTCTGCTCTCACTTACACTAAAGAGCACATGTCCCTCATGCAGTGCAGCTCACGCAGAAATTCCTAGGCTTGCACATCATAACTTAGCTGTGGTTTTGAAGGTACAGGAGCTGCACTGTGTGGTGCTGGCTCCAGAGTGTTGGTTCTGCTGGGAGCAGCCTGCTGGCACTGCTATGCCACTTCTATGACTCAAGGTAATGTTTCCATGCAGCACCCTGCTGTTGGGCTCATTCAGCACTCCAGCACAGCAGTGCACTGTGCCATGTGGACGTGCCCTTGGGTCACTTGCCAAAGTAATTTTGTTCCTCCCAGCTCATGCCATAGCAACTGTGCAGCATCCAGCTGTGGTTATTGAAAAAGAGGGCAATTACAAGAGGATGCAATTGGAAGGTTGGTTCAAGAAAGTCAGAGCATGAGCAGAGCTTAGAAAGGAGTCTGAGATGGGAGACAGTCTCTATGGGGATTTCACTTTGCAGGAGCAAGGTACATGCATGGGGCAGATTCAGCAAAGAAACAGAGGGTAGCAGAAGTGCACCTACGCTGAAAAAGAATCAGCAAGGCACTTAAAAGAAGGTGAGAATCTGGGATGTAAATACTGGTGTGTCAGATGTCTGGACTAAGCCTGGCCACCTGGCCTCCTTCTGTCTGATACCATTACTTGGCACTCAGCAGAACAAGGGCTGGCTGGCTATGCGAAGACACCTGGAGCCTGCCCTGTCCTGGAAGAGACACACCTGGCTCCCAGCCACCCTCATGCACCACAGAGCAGCCAAGGACAGGAGCTGTGAGAACCACCCTGGGGTCTCGTCCACACCATACCCACAGTGTTCATCCAGGAGCACACAATCTTGTGCCCTGGCACAATTCATGCCCTCTCTAAGTGAACAATTTCCAACAGAGTAACACAAGTGATTCATTCTGTCTGAAAGTCTTTCACATGTAAATATTTTATATTCCTATTGAATATTTTTTGATGATTATGAATTCTTGATGTGATGAGGACCTTGCTATGTATGAGATGCAGGCAGCAGCAAGGACTCGGCAAGGAGGAAAAGCATCCAAGAATAAAAAAAAAAAAGATATCATTACAAACTACAAATTAGAAAGAGCTGGGATAAAAACACAGGCGCATATCAGTCTTCCTTCCTCCTCTGTCTGGACACTTTCAGAAACTGTCTGGAGCTCACATAAGGAGCTTCGCACATGGATAGATGTGGAGTTGGCTGCCTCTCTCTCCTCCCCTCCCTTTCTCTCTGTCTCTCTTCTTTTGATTTAGTTTTAGTTTCTTTATTCCTGTTGAAAGATGCAATACCAACAGCCCAAGGGACCTGAGACTGAAGTCACTCCAGAGTTTCTGCTCTGTCTTCAGTCTGACTCTGTTTCTGCAGTGCACCCAGAAACCCAGACTGCAGCTCTGAATCCACACAGTGAGTCTAGACTGAAGGTGGAGAAATTCTACAAAATGTGAAAAGACCTGGACAAGAAGACAATGATTACTTTTATACCCCTGGTATTGCTAGTGGCAGTATGAGCTTCATGTACAAGTATCAAAACGTCTCAGAGTCAACAGGAGGGACCTTTCCTAGGTTGCAGTGATCTCTTTCTACGTCTCAATGATCCAGTCAGTCAGAAGAACTTGCGCACATGCAGAAGTGAAGGGGTGAAAAATGGTAAGTCTCAGTCAAATTAGGACAGAGTTGTCAGCAGAAACATATCCTCTTGATTTGGACTGAAATAACTAAAGGTATGAAGTAGATTTAATGTTGTTTGTCCCTATGTATCCATACATAACCTTGGCTTCTCTTCTAACAGTCCTCCCCATGAGCTAAGAAAAGGACTCATATTGCCGCTTGTTTTCATAGTGCCCTGACTGGCAATGCCATCAATGTCTGTGGGTCACCACAAGCTGGCTGAGGCCTCACCTGATGGCCTAGATCTAAAAGTACGTGGGCCTAAGCCTATCCAACGGGCACACAGTTTATGTTGTTGGTATATCTAGCAAGATTAGGAATAATACTCTTTGCAAGGTTTCTCCAAGATCCTGGTTCTCCCAGCAATTGCATCTCCATAGAAAGCCCATGACAAAAAGTCACACTGCTCTGCAGAACCATTTCTTGGAAGCCTCTATGGAATAGCAAAGATACCTTTGCCTTATTTACGTGGTGACAGAAGAGAAGCTAGCATTGTCTTTGCAAGAGTGGAAGCTAATTTGGACAGGCCTAAACTAAGAAGTCAACACAGAAGGTTCATAGCTGCCCGTGACCCATCTTCCAGACCTGTCCACCTCTGCTCATGCATCCCTAAGTAGTTGTCTGCAAGAATACCCCTCTATGACTGTCTGCTTAACATGTTGCCTGCAAAAACAAATCATGCCACCATGCATCAGGGAAACATGGCTGACCAGCACAGTGAGGGGAGTTCTCAGCTGAACAAGCCCACATAAGGATTGCACAAAGGACCCTGGTTATGTGGTCCCTGTTGTGCTGGCATCAAAGTCCTGCACCGAGGGTTAGGGTTTCCATGTGTCCCCGGGGTGCGGTACACAGACTTTGCTTGAAGTCCAATTTAAGATTGATGAATTCACAGGTTTTAAATCATCTGCAAGCATCCGGGCTGGCCCCTTGATGGAGGCTATTAACTTAATGAAAATGAAAGGCTGTGAAGTCAGATAACAGACACTAGAGTCTTTATTTCCCTAGAGATTTGAGGAGACCTTTCTGAGGTAGCTCATGACTTCTTTTTTCAGAAGTGTAAACTACCACCTAACAGCACTTCCCAGGCACATGTACACACATACACTCAAGCTGCCAGGAAAGCACTACATGCTGACAAATGTTCATTCCCTCTCATGTTGGCTGACAAGTGGTGCATTTTGGCACAAGGAGAAAGGCTTCCTTTAAAAGCTCAGGTTCTGCTGTAGAGGCCATCCAGTACTAAAGGAAGGACACCCAGAGAGCAATGGGGTCCCACATAGCCAGCCCCCTAAAAATGATGCAAGCAGATGATTAATGGATGCTCTTGACCAGGTATATGCAAAGTCAGTCAGCAAGTCGGCAGTGGGGCTGAGGGCAGAGCCCAGCTCTCTCGACCACTGCCTGGCTGTTCTGGGCACTGGGCACCACAGCTTTCCATCACACATTTCAAAGGAGGAGCCAGAACAGCTCTCCAGCTGAGTGAGCGAGATTTAGTAGCAACTGGGATCCCCCTGCTTCCCACTTCATGGATAATGCATACAGTGTAGCACGTCCGTGCTCATTCTGTGCACAAATGTTGCCCGTTTCAATTGCTATCAGAAGGAGTGTCTCTGATAAGCTCAAACCTTATGTTTCCTGCCCTTCCCCTGCTTCCATACACAGCTACAGTGACAGGGTGCATGGTTCGAACGCTCCAGTGGCTGCGCACGAGGCGGGAGAGGCTCGGCCATCTGGCTCACTGCTTTCAGGAGGGAGCGGGGAGCAGCAGAGCAAGTGCCCAGCACGTACAGCAATCCCCAGGCCCCTGCTCACACAGAGGCAGTGCTGCAGCTCACCCTGCGTGGCATCCCAGCATCACTGGCAGTATCAGGGAAAGAGCAAGGAGGACCGGAGTAGAGGATGGACAGCAAACAGATCTAGTGACCCCCCAGCCCCTTGCCTCCTTGGCAGTCAGCTCAAGGAGGAGAGAGAGTGTTAGGAAAAAAAAACCACACCAGCTACACTTCCCTGCCTTCTACTGCAGCCAGCTTACATGGCGCTGAAATCCAACCAGAATTCACAAACCACACAGATTTGTGATGAGACCTGTTAGGGCTATGGAGTAGCCTCTTACAAGTCAGTAAGAATGTCTTGCTGCTGAGATAATTTGGAAGAACAGTCTTTCTTAAATGAGCCATTGGTGGTTGGATGTGTTTGTAGTTATGCCTCCTCTGTTCAAAAATACCTCCTTGCTCACTCACTGAGGTGCAACAGGGCAAATTCTTTACAGGTCACTCCTATTCTGGAAACCCTGCTGCAGAGCCTAGTGTATCTTGCTCAAATGTACTTGGACTTCTCCCAGCACCAGACAGAAGGACTCAGAAGCATGTGATAGAGGATTTAAGTGTCAAAATAACTAAGGAGTATTAGGGAATTTATCCTGGCTAAATGACATATGTTTCAATTTTCATGAGGCTGAGGACTATTCTGTCTAAGCTCTTACGCAGTTGATTTTTGCTCCTGTTCACCTAGATACAACCATGTCTTTTCAAAGAAAGTGCAGGGGTCACTTTCTGAAACAATCTTTCTATTCAATTCTCTTCAGGGAAAAAGAAAAAAAAAAAAAAAAAGAGCAGTTAAAGTTTACATTTTAAACCCTTTCCATTTTCCATTTTTCATGAAACAACACCTCTTTGGATTTTCCTGTGGGCTGAATGCATTAGTAAGTCTGTAGCAAAAGGACTACATTTAAATTCCAGAATAATCTTCCATCTGCAGGAAGTTGAAATAAAATCTTATATCCAAGTTCTTGTTTATGGGCACAACGGAAACACGCACATATATATATATATATAGCCAAGAATTTGTCGTTAGTATAATTCAAATCTTAACAGTGTAATCGAAGAATACTACTCCAGATTTGACTATAACAGAAAAAGCAAGCATACTTCTGCACAGAAAAAACCCTAAATAATAGTAATAATGCATTTGAAACTTCTCAGTTTGCACCCCTTTTCCTGCTGTTATGTTCACCCTTCCACTGCTCCTCTGGGTCTTGATGGTGGTGGTTTCTCTCTAATGGGAGGGGATGGGGTTTGTCACAGTGTGTCACCAGCATCTGGAGTCCTTCACTGGGAAGAATATGATGTCAATATTGATGGTTTCTTCTTCCTCACTCTAGGGTCTTGTTAAGGTCTTTTTTCTATGTCTGCTTTTACACCTTGCTCTTTCTTCATTGGTCTGCAACTCCACATTACATCCAAATTCATTATGTACAGTGCATTTTACACATGCTAGATACTTATTCCTTCTTCTCTTTGTTGCCTAGAATAACTGTTTTTGTCCAGCTCCAGGACATTTGTGCAGCTGCATTTCTTTAACTGACTGTTGCTGAGATTTTTTATAGCCATGCGGCTTCCAGTGCCAGCCTGTGCCTCATCTCTTGTCATTCCATACCTGTACTCTCCTAAACCACATCCCGTGCCCCAGCTTCTCAGGGCCTGTTGTCAAACCAGTCTTATATTTCTCTGTGCTATGCCATGATGTTAGAGTCAGAAATATGGTTATACCATGGAAAGATAAACAAAGACAAAACAAACTAGCCGTAGTTACCTGGTCAGTTAGCAGAGCTGTTGTTACAGCTAAACCAAGTAAAACAAATCTGCAGGCAGGTGAGGAAAAGCTCAGGCAGAGCACGCCTGACAAACCTCAGGCCCAAGATCTCACGGACACAGTGTAAAGCCTGTGACCTGTTACTAGCAATGGCACTATCACATTACAGGGCTACAGGTTTGCCCAAGCTCTTTTTGGAACTTTTTATATAAAGTAACTGGACTTTCAACCAAAAGTGCAGAGTTTCATGCCTATGAAGCTAACAGATCCACCTGCTGCACAACCCCGTTGGTGCTGTCCGGGCATTTTTGCCTTGGTATTGTTCTTCACTGTCACAAAAAGCTTGAAAACCAAACACAAAGACAGGGAGCTTTTTCTTTTAGATCACTGTGGCTTTCATTCCTCCTACTCGCTGTCTGCTACTACTAATTAAAGTGCAAGGACCATGTCATGAGGATGATGAAGTTGTATCTGGACTGCAAAATTTGTTTCTTAGTCCTGTCACCACTTACTGACTGACATCAGGCAAAAACACAGTCTGTACCCTTTGTTTTTCCCTTTGTAAGGAAAGGATGACACTGCTTATGTATCTGCAGAACTTTGGTGCAAGGACAGATAATGCATTGAGCCAGATTTGCAGATGTACTCTGACAACTCAGTGAAGGAAGTGGCTAAAACAGAGTAATTCTCTGGCCAGTTTTTCACTCGTTGTGGTCCTGAGGTGGAGAAGAGAAATCCTGGGAATCACAACGGCTTAGGTAGTTCTCTAGGGATTATCCCCCTGCAGGGAATGGTGAAAGCACAGTGATTCCCATTTCCCACATCCCTTACATGCACAATGCCATGGATGGGCTGGGGATGATGACCTATTCCACGAGACCTGTGACAGCTGAGTACATGGACCTCCTCAGCAGTCAGGTACCCATCCCCTCTGGCAGGACAACAGGATGGAGAAGGTCTGATAACCTTCCAGAGAAGCAGTAATAACAGCAATAAGAGGAGCCATCTCTCTTGCAGCCTGCCTCCCAGAGCGAGAATTTCTTGCTGAGGCTCTCATCCTAATTCACTGCTTCATGCCTCCTGGGCTGCAACTACAGAAACACGCCATTGTGCTCAGAAACTTTTCTAGTGCACAGCTGCTGGCTCCATTATTAGAAAATTGTGCATTATCCACTGGTGAGTGACTTGCATGTTACCAGTCACTCACGGGGCCCTGACCACTGTGCACACAGGGCGGTGCAGTCTTTGGTTACTAAGATCTAGCACCTTGTTTTAAGCCACTGCAGACCATGTTTCCTTTCCATCGCTGTGTCACACTGCCCACCACACTCTAGCCATAACACTGCATAAAGGAGGGCTACTTCTGCTCACAGCTGTGCTGGTGCAAATGAGCAGTAGTCTTGATGGGAATTGATGGATATATTCCAGGGTGAGTGAAAGTAGAATTTGTCCTTCTTGTTCTCAGACACATCTCCTGCAGCAAACGCAAAAAAACCCCCGAAAACCGTAATACAAGTAAGTACGCCTCCTACATCTTACCCTTCAGCATTAGGTGTAGTTAGGGACCTGGATGTAGTCCCATATCCTAAGTCAGGACTGTAAATTTTGCCTTTTCAGCACAGCTGATAGTAGGTATCAGAGAAAAAAATGACAAAAGCACAACAAAATTATAACCATTCCTGCCCCTATTCCCTGCCAGAGGCTTTCTGTGCTTTGGCTGTACAGTCAGAGAAAAAGCAGACTGACTGACTGTCACATTTCTTCTTTGGCAACTGTCCCTCCAAAGGCATCACCCTTTCCCTTTTCCTTTCTGGCTTGGGAGATTGCTCCTTCCCATGCCCTCACCATCAGTTTTCACCCTGCTTGGCAGAAGCAGCCAATTCCCTGTGTGGCCCAGTTTATCTGAAGTGGTATCATCACTGGGGGGAGGGGGGGAGGGACTCCCTTAGCTTGAAGGCACTCAGGGGAACTGAACTCTGTAAAAGGTAATAACCAAACCAAACCCATTATCGTTTATGAGAACAATAATTATTAAATCCACTGTGAACTACTCTAACCCACTCCTCCTTTTCCCAGTCTGCCTGGTTATGTGTCCAAGGGCCACATGTGCAGCTCAAAATGAGCAGCCACCCCAAACTGAGATCAGCTGGAGTTACCTGAGCATGTGCCATGTCTGCAGGAACAGCTGGGGCAACAGCCTAGCACATGGGCAGCCCCCTTGGGATTACCTCCAGCTACTACAGAAAGTCAAGATCTCTGCCAGTTGCCCTGCCCAGATATGTTGGGCAAATTCAGCATTTACCCTGTAATACCTGAGGTGGATTTTACGAGGCGTTACTTCTGTTTTGCCCAAGAACAAACCCAGAAAGCTAGCCATAAGTGAGCCCCGAAGAGGACCATCTTCTCCCAGCTGTGAAGGAAAGGTCTGCATTGCCTGCTGCTCAGGCAGGGAGGGCCGTAGACACATAGGGACTGTGCAGCCACATGCTCCTCTGAAAGCATTGGAAGCCCCCCCAGCTTCTGAGTCTTTGAGCTGTTCACAGCCCTGCCCCGTCCCTGCCTTCCCCACTGTCTTCACCCCTGGAGGGGAACTAGATTGTGCTTCTCCAGCCAGGCTGGCCCTGCCCCATGTGTTTAGTCTTTTCGCTTGTCACAGCTGGATTAACCCTCCTGCTCAGCAGTACAAGCTGATTAGTTAAAGAACTTGTTTCATCCCTCTCTAGGGCTTTATTTTTCATCTGTAATTTTCCTCTTTATTACCACAGTAAGCCTCTGCCTCTTCAGCTCTTTCCATGCTCCCCACTCTCTGCCCCCTCCATTTCCCCTGCCACCAGCCCTTACCAGCCTTTCCCAGCTGGGATGATGGAGCAGGGCCTTCCTGTTTACCCCAGTGTGATATGTCCCCATATCCTTTCGTCTCCTCCCTTCAGACATTCTGTTTCACATGAGTTAATCTCCAGTTTATTCCTCCAGCACTCTTTCATACTCGCTTCTGTTTCATCCCCCTGGGGCCACGTTGGCCCCACGCTCAGGACTATGCTTGAAGACCCTGGTGCTCCTGCACATGCAAAGGCAGTCTGAGACAGCCCATCTTCTTGGGGTTTTTCCTCACCATGCATGATAGTCTTCGGTCAGGAGTCGAGGAGGGTGTATGCAGGTAGTTGCCCTACAGAAAGCTTGCACATTGGTGCTCATTTCTGGCCAACAGGAGCCTTGAACCACAAAATGGAGGCTCCAGGACCTTGCAGACCATCAGAACGAGAGGGCTTGACCCTGGCAGCCTTCCTCAGCCTTTTTCAGGCCCAGCAACATCACCCCCTCAGGTTCCTTACTCCTCTCAGCAGTTTAAACATGGCCTTATTTCTCCTTCTTGGCTCCGTCTAGGTTGTCAGTTACCTGATCCTGACCATTGCTCCCTCTTTCTGCTATCTCCTCTCTCTGCTGTTGTCCTTCCAAGTGCCCCTACACGTCTCTCTCCATCTCTGAGCAATATAGACGAACCCTCCAAATGGTGAGTAAATAAATGTATCTTTAGGGAAAAAAAACCAACCCCAAAAGAGCCTATAATTATGCTGCCCCTGTGGCTGCCAGCAACAGCCCTGATTGCTTTGATTGTACACTGTGACCGCTTTTGCCATGCTCCACCTCTTTGGTTTTGTAACCTTTGAATTTGCAGCAGCAAAAGGAACGTGTCTTCTTCTTTGTATCTACAGGGTCCCCTGTGCAATTTGCCCCAGTTCTGACCAGGGCCTTGCTCTACAGGAGAGATAAGTAAGAATAACAATGAAGAGTGGGAGCTGCAGCCAGCAGCACAGCCCTACTTTGGGAGCAGAACAAGACAATTAAGGGAAGGATTTTCAAATAATCCAAATGAAGAACACAAGGGAATAAATATTTAATACTCAGTCATGCAGCTTCATCCTCTCTAATAATCCCTAATGTTTCTACAGTGTCTTTCAGAAGGGAGCAGAGCATAAACAGCAGATGCAAAATATGGGTTCAGCAGGCAAATATCCTCCCTCTTCCCCCAGTGGGATGGTGAGTGTGCAGCTACACCCAAGACATGAGGGGGTCCTTTCAGTGGCAGCTATACCCGTAACCCCATGGAACCCTGTTGGAAGGATATATTCTGCTTAAGCAGTACCTATGGCTGTAGTTCCTACTCTTACTCCCCTTGACTCCATGGGCAGGATCATGCAGACATTATGGATTATAGTACAGTACTATTTAAAATTATATAAAACCATTTCGCACTTTTTGCAGTGCAGTCCATGTTCCCCTGTCTGGGGGCTCAGCAAGTATTGTGAGGGGCAGAAGAAAATATTCTTCATGTGGAAAGAGGACACACAGTTCTACTGCAAAAACTCCACATCCCCCAGACAACTTCTCAGCCCTCCTCTTTCCCAGGCACTTTCAGGTGCCAGGCCCCACTCAGGATTTCCCAGCACAGCCCAGTGCCAGTATGACAAATACTGGTGACCAGGCTGGATCAAGGGCAATTGAGGACAGTGGGAAGGAACAGACAGATTGCCTGTGGGTTGGACTGGCCAGAGAGAAGGACAGGCAGAGAGGCTGTGTATACATGTTGGGGGATGCAGGAGCCAGTGCCTGGGATATGTGCAGGTGGGTTTAGTCTGTGTGTGTGGAGAAAGAGAACGATTTCAACATTCTAGTTTTTAAACCTTTTTCCCCTTGTCTGATTGTCAGTTGTGATTATAAGCCAAAATTAACAAGCCATGCTCATGCTGGGCAGGTAGTATCTGTGCACAAAAGGAGACATATATACAGTAGGGAACTGGCCACCTGCAGGGTGCCCACAGCCCTCTTCCCTCTCTAACTGCAAGCTTGGTCTAGTTTTCTTCTTAGTAGTCTAGGACTAACTGCAAGCAACTGGAGGGAGAGGGGACAACTGTTACCAACAAGGTGCATCCCTGTTTCTGAGATTACATGAGTGTATTTGGGTGAAAAGAAGTCTCAATGACAAAGGATGGATTCAGATAAAATCTCACTCTGGGACCTGAAATCTTAGTTGGGGATGGTGTTAGCTTCCAGAGACTTGGACAAAGGAACTGCTCTACCACATTCACTTCACAAGCTCTCTGGATTATATAACCCTTTGCGATTTTCTGAAAAATCAAATGTGCATATGGAGAAAGCACCTGCTTTGTAAGGTGTTCTTAAGTGTTTTTCCACAGCTCAGTTTCAGGTCCTGCACCCCAAGAGGAAGACAGGCTGGCAGCTCAGAAAGGCATTTTCCCTCAGCAGTTTCCATGTGACCATGAGTACAACACTGTGTAGTGGAAACCTTGGGAGGAGAAAGGAGCAAAATAAAGAAATGATGAATAATCCAGGTTGGAAGTGACCTTCCAACTCCTGCTGGTAGGATTGCTAACTTCAAAGCTGAGTTGGGTTACTCAAGGCCTTGTGCAGCTGTTTTGAATATCTTCAAGGGTAGAGATCCCACAGCCTCTCTGGGCACCTCTTTCATGACCACCCTCATGGTGAAAACTTTCTTCCTTATGTCCAACTGCAATTTCCCATGCTGCAACTTGTGATGACTGCCTTGTGCCTTTTCACCTCTGGCTGGGAACGCTGCTGGGAAGAGCATCTTCACTGTCAACCCATTTAGGTAGTAGAAAACAGCAATTAGATCTCCCCTCTGCCTGCCCTACTTAAGACTAGACAAACCAAGTTCCCTCAGCCTCTTTCTCTGCTCTGTGTGCTACAGCTCCCAACCATCCTGGTGGCCCTGCATCAGACTCCCTCCAGTTTGCCAAGCTCTTTCTTTTACTGAGAAGTCCCAGATTGGACACTGGGCACCAAATACGTCCTCATGAGTGCCAAACAGAGGGGAAAAATCACTTCCCTCAGTTTAATGGTCAGCTCAGCTTTCCAGATCTGCCCCTAATAAATCCACACTGTGGATGTGTCCTTTGCAGTTCTGTGCTATGCATTGCATACATGTCAGAAAAGGGAGAGTCTACTGGTGAGTGTCAGGCAAAATTTCTTTTTATACTAAAAAATGAAAACATTTGAAATAATTAACATTTGAAAATTACGCAGAGGGAAGAGATTTTAAATGTTCAGTAACATTTAAGGGCAAATTGTGTGTGTATGCATGTGGGATGTGAGTAGGTGGCTGAGTGGGTGTCAGTGGCACTAGAAAGGAATTCTTGATGATTTTTAAAATAAAAAACATTAAGGAGCTAACAGTATGAAATAGCAATTATTATGAAGTGTGATCTCATTTCTGAATCTGGTATGAATTTCAGGCTCTGCAGTTATTACATTTTGAATAAATAGCAATTAACAGCTAAGGTTTTTCTATTTCTTTTCTTTTTTTTTTTTTAAACTTCTGCCTAACAGACAAACTTAAGCCATTCTAAAATTCAAATACCTCCAAAGAGAATGTCAAGACCGCTACATCACCACTAATAGCAAAAAAAAAAAAAAAAAAAAAAAATCCAAAGCATGTTGTCCAACTTTGAGATTTTGCTGTATCTTCCTGGACTGACATGCACTGACCACTTATGGGTTGTCATTTATTGCAGTGCAAAATGCCTGCATATCTTGTACTGACTTGCTTTGCAGGTGGTTTGTATTTCAGCTTCTCGCTCTAGTGCCTTACTGCCAAGTTTACACTTCTTTTCCCCTTGCTTGTACAATAAGACCCATAACAAAGTCTTGCAGACCATGTTCTACTGTCAGTGGCATCTGCACTTTCTGAGATTGACCGACAGTGATACAAGTGCATATGCTAAGTCTCCAAATTGTGCCTGAAGCAGCAGATGTGGGATGCCCCCACCGCCACTGGAACTTGTGAAAATGCAGTGTGGAGATAAAGCATGGAGAGCTGGAGTTTCAGGTCACCCTTCCAGGCCTGTGTTGGTGCTGTAGGAGACATAATATTGAAAACAATGAAAATGTAGCTACCAAAGAAAATGAACCTAATTCTCAGATGGTATCATTTCCTTTCACTGAAAAAACCTTTCTGACCTGTCTTCTTCCCCTGGTGTCTCCAGTCAGTATGTCTAACATCTACAACTAGAAAAAAGCCTTGAGGATGAGATGAAACATCCACATCACTGGATGAAACCATTTTTTTCAGTTTATGAGCTCCTTAAAAAAATTCCAGTGTAAGTGTTATTTATTTGTAGGGAGATCTGCCCGGAAAGAACCACGCGGCCTCATAGACGTATGTTGGAACTTCCATTTATTGCCTATATTAGCACTCTTTTATACAGTAGTCCAAGGTTCACGCGACAATAGCTTAATACTAATTGGTCCCTATGTGATAAGCACGCATTCAGCTTACAGCTCTATT
>JAVJGG010000055.1:282213-312455 GCA_035590195.1 Aviceda cuculoides
CATTCTTTCTTGTTCTCTCAAGGGAACACTGTAATCTTGTCAAGGTCAGTATCCTCCCCAGGCCCCTCGGTCCAGCCAAGGCCCTCTACATTTATTTCCTGTAGAACAAATGTAAGACAACTGACCACATTCATGTTTCTTTGTTACCATCTGCAAGTCCTGTAGGAGTAGGTTGTGGACTCCCAGGAATCTGCAGAGCTGAGACTGAGAACGATTCCAGTGATGTATATGGAATAGATATAGAGCCTGCAGAGCAGCAGTTGGACTGGTATTCAGCGAGGAATGAAAGCTTCTGAATAGACAAAATATTTCAGTATTAACCTTTATAGAAAGTGCTACTGCTTGAGGATTGATGCAAGTTTCACTTCTGAAGAAGAAGCAGTACTACAGGCCACTTGATCCTGAAACATTAACATAATGCACCATTAAGCAAGTGGTGCAAATAGACTGAGACCGTGTGCTGCCCGTTTTAAGAAAACCATAAAGAATCTTCCACCTCTTCCCTTGGGAGACTATTCCACAATCAGATAGATGCTCAGTCAAGATTTGCCTTTACACTTAGTGACGCAGTTTGCTGTTATTTTGTCTCCCTGACCCTGTTTTACGTATTGTCCCCATGTATGCTTTCCAAACATCCTCTGAAGCAAGCTGGGGTATGTGCAATACCCTCAGAGTGTGACACAAAGGCTCCAATTGTCCCTCTCCCAGTATTCCCACTTGACTCCACGTTACCCTCCGCTGGGCACAGTGGGGGAACTGGACGGAGGAAGTTTCCTGGAAAGTTTCCTCTCTGCAAGTACAGGATCTTCTGCTGCTGCTGCAGGGATGCACCCTCTGCTGTGGTTTTCAGAGGGCAGAAGTAAGGATCTGAGTGGTGCTGCTGAATCGCTAATTCGCAACCGTTAGCAGGGGTCATTTCCCAGCGCTTCTTCCTTAATGAAGTGCTGGCTGTTCTTTCCTGGTGTTTCATTACATTGCAAGTTGGAGCAAGCAAAGATGTACTGGAGTGAAAACAGGGAGAGAGGGGGCCCTAGCTGGAGCCCTCTGCCCTTCCTCAGCCCCTTCAGCCTCCTGCAGCTGGACCCCTCCCCCAGCTCACAAAAGAGTAAAGCAACTCTTTTTTGTGTTGAGGGTTTTTGTTGTCTCCTTTTCCCAGTGCCGTGCCCATCGTTCCAAAGAGAGGAGTGAATATTTGATTGCAGTAATTAGTTAATCAGTAACTAGCATAATTTTTTCCCTGATTAATGCTTTGAATAATCATTGCAGCCCTTTCTGTAGGCAGTCCTGTTATCAGAGTCACTTTGAAAACAGCTTTGAAAAGATAGATCTGCATCCTTATAGATAAAATTAGACAGGTCAGATGCTCCACCCTCCAAAAACTGTTCCTTCATTGAAGCTGGTCAGGGGAAAAGAGAGATCAAAAATGCATTCTTTTCTCCCAGCTCACTCATTTGCACTTCCCTGTAAGTACCATGCTGGAAGGACCTGGGGAATGAGTCCACATGGAAAATTTCAAGCTCACAGGGCAGATGGAGGCATGGGATAAGGCCTTCCTGGAAATTAGCACCAGGAAAAACTTTTATACAAAGAGTAATCTATCTCTGTCCCTACAGCTTATTTCATTGCTCCAGGGGAATGCTGAAACAGAGGGACCGCATGCTGATCTCAAGGAAGGGTAAGCTCAGTGTGGACTCTGTGTGTTTATACATATATATAGTATATGTATATAAAATATATATACATTTTATATGCATAATGCATGTTTTATACATATAAAACATGCATGCACAAGAAAAACATTAAAACTAACTTCACAGAAAGAAAAGTATGTGATCTCCTCCTCCCTGCAGGAGTAAGACCAATTCCTAAAGTGGTGTCAATGTTCAAAGTCAGCCTTGCTTTGGAGGGATGAATAGTGCTCACTGGGGATCCCTCTAGCCAGGCCTAGGTGGGAATTTTTCAACTCCAAAAATTTTTGTAACAAATTATTAATTCTGAAAAACTGAACCTCTTCAGAAGAACATCCCAGCCTCAGGAACAGTCTCGTTGACTCCTGAGTGGGATTTCTAAGAGAAATGTGAGAGACACAGTACAAGTGAATATATGCAATCCTCAGAATGCTCAACATGAGGTGGTGCTCAATGGGAGGGGCCCAACCTTCAAAACCACAGCCTCTCCAATTGAGTTTGAAAACCTGGACCTCAGTTTTACTCATCCCTGGTCAGTGCTGTAGTCTCCTGCACATGAGTTATTCTGAGCATCCACTCCCATTCTGTCATCTCTCACTAAAAACGACGAAAAACTGAAAATTTTTCATTTTTTTCTGCACTGTGAAGTGGGCATATTTCTGAAATCCTGAAGATGCTGGGAGGATAGGATACCATTTCCTGACAGCTCCACCTTGGCTGTTTGATCCCAGAAATTGTAACATCTGCAATGGGCAGATCCATAATTGCGTGATGGGCCCATCAGCAGCTGTGACTTGATCATCAGGTCACAGAATCCAGATCAAGAAGACAGAGGGTATTTTCCCAAGGTACATTTCTGTTTATTTGACAGAATGTTATTGGGTTTTTATCAGCCACTGTAAGCTATCAAAAACAGCCATGGGAGACTAGTGATCCTTGCTGTGCTTGTTACCAGTGGCTAGGTAAACAGATCATGACCAAGAAAAGAGTGAGAAAATGTGTACAGCAGGTGGAGAAAATGCCCCCTCTGTAACTGGGACTATCACTGCAAGGGTGAGCTGTGTAGGATAAAATAGAGATGTATCAAAGCATCCTTTCCCAGATACAAGTTGAATCCCCTCCTTGAGCCAGTTCTCAAAGACCACAGCACTGATGTGTATCAGGTGGAATTCAAAGGGGTTTTTAGATTAAAGGAGAAGAGAGGAGCAGCAGATTTTTGTGTGAGGACTGACACTACATCATTCAGAAGAGCTAGACCCAGCTACACTGTGTGACCCCACAGACATTGGCAGGAAAGGGTTGAAGGAACCTCCTCTATGAGACTAGGATTTCCTATAATATGTACAAAGAAATATATTTAGCAATCTTACAATGTGGTACCAGAAGCAATGCATTATAGTTATGATCAGTCCATCTTACCTTTATCTAAACTATGTCCTCAGTTATGTTATAACTTAAGTAAAAAATTGTATCTACTGGCTTCTTAGCAATGAGGCCATTTCTTCTGACCTTTTGCCCATGGAAAGCCTCAAGTCATTTGTCTCACTCCTCCAATATTTCCTGGACATTTAACTTCCACTTAGCCTACCTAATGCTGAGCTGACAAAAGCTGTCTTGGTAATGGGTACTCATATGTGTGAAACTACTACCTATACTCCTATCGTATTCTATCTCTAATGATTATTGTATAGTATTTCCTACTTTCTCTTGTGCTTACTTAGACCTACTAAAAGAGTCAGGATTAAATGACATGTGGATAGCTATCAAAATGGATAATACTATTCCCCTTGCATCGGGAAGAATCCTGGAGTGATACCGTCTGGCTGGCTGGTGCATTTGTAGTCATGAGAAACTGAGCAGGCAGATACCTCCTCATTTCTGGCTCTGGAGAAAGGAGAGCTGCTTAGAGCTGCTTTCTGGCTGCTTAACGTGCAGTGACCACTTATAGGGGCGGATAAAGTAGGACCTAGACAGTGACTGGAAAGGACCCTTGGACAAGTCTGTGTCATTCCTGTACTTGGAAGAGCCAGGTCGCTTACTAGTAAAGCCAGTAAAAACTGTGAGATTCATGCTTGCTTATACGATTTCAGAAATAACTCTCATCTTCCAAAGACTGTTTCTGCCTTAGTAATTGACTTGGTCCTGTCAATATAGAGATATCTGCAGAGGGGAAATCCCAGTGGGGATGCACCAAAGACAGAGGGTCATGGACTTCCTTGTCCATTTATTTAACTAAGGGAATTTGTGCCTGGAGCTGCCCAGCAAACCCAGGGCTCCCAGACTGGGGAGAGCTAGAGGTGCTGTCCCATCCCTGCTGGTGGCAACGCCACAGCCCCTGGAGACTCAGACTTCACTGGAAATGCAGGGAGCAGAAGCAGTGTTAAATTTAGACTACATTCATTTCTGCTGTCTGAGGGAAGAGGGAGCAGCTGCCTATGCCCCAGATCCCACATCTGAGCTGTCTCTGCCTCCTGCTTGGATGCTTGTGCATGCAGAAAGTCTGAGAAAGGACTAGGGCTGGGGCCAAAGGCAGGAAAGCTGGAGGACCTCTGCCCACTTTCATCCCCAGAGAGAATCTCCCCAGGCGTGGACGTATTTTTAATCTGTTCCATCAGCAATAACAAACACAGAAGAAGTAATAACAGGGATTTTGTTGTGTATGAACTTGTTATCATGAGATGTAATCTCTTGATCAAATTAGAGCTGTGTTCAGGCATTCTCTTCACTGACCTTGGGCTCATCAAGAGAAAAACATTCCCATCCAAAGGCGGCCTGTTCTTCACCCAGCCACCTAAACATCTTCTCCTTGTAACTACCTCTTTAATCTGTTGATGCCTAACCACACCTGCCTAACTCTGGCTGAGGCAACAAGTAAGGTCAAAGCAGGTTGAGATGTTTTCCTTAACATGAGTTGTCCCATAAAAACCACAATTAAGTCTGTTTAGTATTGGTGCTCTTATTACTTCTGTGCCCAGACCAAATTCCAAGCCAGAAGAGTTAGAGTCCACCCTGGATTTATCCTATTGTCTCAGATGGCCAGGAGTACTTCTTCCCTTCATATTCTTAACTGATGTGTAGCTATGAACTGAAAAGCAACTGCTATGGTTCACAGCAGGGCTAACTGAATTTCAGTGCTGGACAGAGTGCTACCAATATGTATGAGGTGTAGTAAGTTGGTGAAGTTTGTTAAATATCTTGGGTGGAAGACACTCACTTGTCATTCACCTAGGCATAACTCCTCAGGCAATCAGTTCAGGATGTTAGACATCCTCCATCCCAGAGAGCAATGGCTTACAAGGAGCTAACAGCTACTGCACCTGCTTGCTTGGCCAATGCTCTGTATGATGAATGATCGGGAGGTTTCGCTACTGACCCCTAAGGCTGATTGGACAATTCCCTGATGAAAGTGGGCTGGGTCTTTGTCCAGTGATCCAGCAGCCTTGTCCAAACCCACCCAGCAGAAGTTATAGGGCAGAGGTACCAAATGATGCTGCCGTGTCCTTAATGTGCCAGCATGCATAATTCATCATCCTCAGATAACCTGCAGTCCTTCCACTCTTCTGGTGACTGTATCAGCATTTGCAATGCAGAGCACTCCTTTAATTTTATTTATTGAGGGACTGGTTTGCACAGCAGGGCATCATTTTGTTTATTCTCTGCTATCGTTGTTACCTTTAATGAAGACAATGAAAAATTTAAAATAATAATTAAAAAATATATCCCACTCAGTTACCATGGCAACAAGCTGAAGTTTTTTAAGACTGCCACATATTCCATCTGTTTCTTTCTTTTAAATGACAAAACAGCTTCCTCCCATACTAGCATGGCATGGAGGAGAGGAGGTTCTCAGGCGGAGGAAAACAGAAATTCCAGCTAACAAACAACACACATTACTATGCTGAAGGAAAGCCCCTTTCTAGTCAAGAGTGATTTCCTCCCACCAATGCTGTCTAACAAGGTTTTCTCTACACAAAAAAGGGCACAGGTCTGTTAGCAGCCAAGCCACCAGGACTTCTTTCACTCCTCTATCACCAGGCAATAGGTACAGTGGTGAATGTCTCCCTCCCTTATCTCCATCTCAAGCTAAATCAGACTCTATCAGCTGAATGTCCTTCAGCTTGGTGTGAGTCTAGACCTGGGTATGACTCAGCCCAGTTTGGAAGGCAAAGAGCAAGAGCATTCTTGTGATACTGCAAGAGACATGTCAAACAAGGTGCTTTCCAATAGATTTGGGGAGTGTGGACTAGGGGTAAATAAAATATCATAAAATTATGATTTTCTAGCCTCAAAGTTTCCATCACTACTCTATCATCTACATTTCCTGGGTGGACTTCATTCTCATCCACCTCTTTCTCAGACTTTGTTTTGGGGCTTACTTCAGCCCATCCCCATTCCCGGAAATCTCTTAGCTCTCTAAAATGGACTCTAGTCTTCTCTCTTCTCTTGGGCTTTTAGTTTTGTTGGCAGATAAACATTCTCCCCCTAAAGACTGGCTGTCTGCCACTGCTTAGCTGTATGTCACACCTGCCTCCTGCTTAGTATCTGACTCACAGTTTAATCTGGAACTATTTGTTATATGAAGTCTCCATCTGCAAGATTTTGCTCTTACTTGTATGGATGTAAAGCCAGAGCAATTCTCCCAGATTTGGTGGAGAAACTCCGCCTCTTATGCTTGTGTTACCAAGACCAGGACTATGCTCAAATGTCCCCCATGGTCTTGCAACTGATGGTCCACAGAGAAACACCAACGGACAAAACCAAATGCTTAGGAAGAAAGCTGAGAAGTGACCTTACATGCACAGCAAAAGCAAGCCTTATCTTCAGAAGTATCTTCAGATGTGGTCTCTAACTCCAGCTTCCAGGACTGGGTTTTTTTCCCTATTATCTAAATGTCTCCTGTAGTCTTCTGCCTTCCTTGGCAGTAGATTTTGCTTTTTTCATCTTGTGCCCCAGTGTTTCTCCCAGAGTCCAGTTTAACCACCCAGAATTTTAGTTTCAGGCAGGTTTTGTGTAGTGTTTTGGGGTTTTGCCTCTTCTCGTACGGTCAGTTTATTGGTTCCTTCTGTTCTTCCAAATAAACAGCAGATTGCAGCTGGGGGGAAGGGGGGAAAGCCTGTTGACTGTTTCTCTCTGTGAAGCAGTCTGAGATGCTGCCCAGTGATGGAGCAGCAACTCTAACCAAGCCTGAAATGAGAGCCAGCACCTGGCCAGGAGAGGTTAATGCCTTTCACCTCTGCATATATGGATCCTGGCTAGAGCCATGTCTCATCTTGACCACTACTAACGGACACCAGAATATCATCGTGATGGCAGTCTCTGCTTTGGAAAGATTCAGGGCTGAACAGCAGAGAAATGAGACAGTCACTAGCAGGGATCTAGCTGCAGGAAAGCCTGGAGGACACAGACTGGAGTAGAAGAAGGTGCTGTACCGCTGATTGAGGTTGCCCCAGCACATAAATAACAGGACAGGCACCCAGTGTAGTTGAAGGAACAACTGTGTAGTGGTTGCAGTGTAGAGAACTGTGACAGAAACAGTAAGACTGGTCTGAGTGGAGGAAATAGGAAGGTCTGGGTATGGACACACAAGAAAGAACAGCAGAAGAAGAGCTATAAGAACAATGGATGCTGATGGCACCAAAATGAGGTGACCAGGATCATGGCATATCTACAGGTAGTTTCTCAAGAAACCCAGAAAAAACACTGGAAAAATAAAGGACAAACTAAACCAAGGGATACGACTGTTTTGTTTTGATCAGCTTTGGTGTTCTAGCCCTGAAAGATATCACTGCAGAGGTAGAAATACCGCTAGCCTTTTTCTGTCACACAGAGGCTGAGATGCTCCTCTCCTTCTTCTTCCCTCAGCTTCCCCCATAAAAAACAGGTTCCCAGAAATGCTGTTAGTTTCCTGGTGAAAAGAGAGAGCTATGAGGGCAGCAGGGATATTTGCCTGTAACCTTGATGAACCATGGAGCCAGGGCTGGGGAGTGGTGAAGCTTGTCTACTGACCAGCCCAATGTGGGACGAGTGGAAGAGAGCTCCTCAGTGAAACAAGTATTGGACACTGTTGGAGGAGAAACAGAAGGGCTGAGTGGCCTTTTAACAAGTGGGATGGAAGAACTACTTGATGAGTAACAGAAGATGGAAAAACTGGGCTGGTTTTGTGATACCTTGCCTTGGGATTTCTAAGGGCAATGTGCAGTCTCTGAATGATAAACTACTAGCAATGTGGTTGATATCAACCTTAAGAGGCACTGTGATGAAATCTTTGAGGGACAGAAGGGGAAAACAGATCTGTAACATCTTCTATAATATCACACGTGTGAGCCAGGACTGCTTGGTGCAGAAATGCTACCATCCTGCTTTGGGCCTGCTGCTTCACAATTGTCCATTACAGGAGATTTTACCCTTCACCCTGAGGTGTTCCTTTGTGTTCATTGTAATAAACAGGACCCTGGAGCCAGCTGGTCCCATTAGCAGTCCTGACACTGGCAAGACAAGAGCACAGCACTTGGCGTGTTATTACCTCCTCCTTTACATTGTGTATAACTGATGGTTGTGCTGCTGAAGAAGGACAAATATGATAAATAACTATGGAAAAGAAATCTATGGAGGTGGATATTCTACTGTAAACCATATGTCTCTGTCCAGGGCTACTGCACAGTCATTACTGAAAAAGGCAGGGTAATAAAAAGCAAGATTTCCTACATTTTCAATAATGTTTTCTGACCACCTGAAATATCAAGTGTTGAGAGACTTGCCAGAATTTCTGCCTTGGAGGCCAGACAAAACCTCTTCATGTCATACCTTCTGGGAAGAGAGGAGGAACTCTGCTAAGAGGAGGGAACCATTGCTGTTGGCCAGCACCTGCCTGGCACCAGGCCCTCCTCCTCCTGTTGGTGGTGAATCTGCACCTCCAAAAGAAGCCAGTTTTCACTGCAATCCTAGTGATCATAAAGCTAAATGTATTGGCCTTTAGCATTAGCTGTGCAAGGACAGAAAACTTACTCAGAGGAAGAACACATACAGAATCTGAGGAAAATCCAGAATACTAGTGCCAGCAAAGAGTTAAATCTCCGTTTTCCCAGGATGCCTAATGACAGAGTCAACCCATCACATTCCTTTCTCACTTACTGATGAGGATGTCCTATAGGGAATAGCTTCTGGACACCCATCTACCAAACTCCACTCATGGCTAGACATATCAGCAGGTATTCCTTTGCAGATGTTCCTCTAATCCCCACAGAATCACCTGCCTTTGCTCTCTTAATCCAGCTAATTGTTCACCTCAGTTAACATCCATATAGGGAGGATTTACCAGAGGAACTTCTGCTCTAATAATGCCTTGACCATTATCTTTTACCCCAAAGTCTTCTGTAACAGCTGTCATTGTCAAGCTTTCAGTCTACGGTTGGCTCTTTGAATTCCATGATTTATATCTACTGCAGCAAATACTTATAGGATGAAAGCTAAAAGTGCTTAGCAAAGCGAGGATCAAGATCAATGAAATCAAGTGTTTGGTACTCCCAAGTGAGCAGCAAGACAGTATGTAAGCAGTAAAGACAATATGCTCCAAGTTAGAAGCCATTCTGTCCCTTTACCTGCATCCAGGGAGACATGGTGAGGGGGCAGTTAGTTAACTCTTGCCCCCAAACATGAATGTCTTCTGCAATTAAAAATAAATTATTTTGAATCTTACAAATCTGAAATCCAAGGTTATAGTGTTTTATTGCCCTGTCACACAGAGCACTATGGGTAGGGAATCCATACAAATGGAAATAGTCAAAGAGTCATTTCCTCCTCTACCTGAGTAGATGGAATAGTGTCCTTCCTTCCTTGGAGCACTTGCTTTTGGGCATTGGCAAGTGGGAAAGATTAACTTTTTACTAGCAACTACAGATGTAAAAGGGGGTTTTAGTCGGATTTCTGCCCCACTGGGTTTGTAGAAGTGAAGCATTACAGGAGAGAAGAGCATCTGCAATCCCTCCTTCCAAGCCTTCTCATCTTCTCCTAGCTGCTAAGAGGAGCCAAAGGATTTGTTCCCCTACCTGTCTTCCCTGAGCTATTTTTCATACTGGACTGAGAAGGGCTTAAAAGTTACAGATGGCTGAAAATCTTGTGGCATCAGCACGGAATGGCTGTTTCTGTTCATGCTAATAGCCCCAAATGAACAGCAGCAGCAGCAGCAACATGTCATTGTAAGCCTCGCTCTGGTCCCTTTAGTGTCAATCAACTGAAAAAAATTAACTAACACACCTGATGTCAAATACAGTCCAATGCCTTTTTGGCCCAAATTTCCCACTGTTACTAAGACTGCTTTGGCTCCCTCGATGGTAGCAACGGGAAGTGCAAAGGCTTATCCAGACAGTTGCCAGCATTGTTAATGTGCTTTTTAGCAAAGCTGGACCTAAGTGGCTGTATAAGCTATTTGTGTGTTATAGGGAACTTTCTAAACCTCTTATTGTGTTTGAGACCATTTGGCTACCAGGTCCCATTAACTTAGCTCTCTATGACAGCTGGGAGCCCACAGGTCAGTGTCACGTAGCCTTTTCTTTGCCATTAAAGGCAACCAGCATCTGACTGCCTAACTGCTTTCTGTCTGTTAACCAAAGGAGGAGATGAATGCATAGCATCCTATAGACGTGAGCATTTGGTTGGAAGACCTCTCAATCTGGCCTTTTACAAGTCCTTCCACATACTTGGTCCCTTCATGACCTGCCTCCTTTTTTCTTACTTCTTCCTTTTATTAGAATGTAGCTGACTCTGGTAGGATAAGAAAGCAGCACAGCAAGTTGATTATTTTCATTCTCACATCAAGTAATAGCAGTAAATGCAGGTGCTTAGTGCAAGAGTGCCGGTGACTGAAACCCATCACTGGCGTCCTGGAGCCCTCTGCTCCCCATCCACCTCCACGCAAGACAGGTATTTGCCAGCAAACATTTGCATGCACGTGTGTGTCATCTCTACAGCCTTCTCTGTAACAAAGAGCTTACAAAGGTGTTCAGGCCTCTGTTTTAATTGTTCATCTAACAACAGAAAGAGTGATCCTTCTAAAAAAAACATTGTGAGCCGGTATATTAATACTACAGGAGATGCTTTTATTGGAGACAGATTTCAGGCTAATATTAAGTGACAGGGTCTAAAACTCAGTTTTCATGTTTTTCTGCAGATACATTTTTAACACCAACCATGATTATGCCTTGGACTGGCATCCTAGGAAAGCAGATGGGGTTTTCTGGCATGGGGTTTCCTGGGCTTTTGGCTATTGGAGGCTACTGCATCTTGTGAGGGGAATGTATTTTCCAGTGCCATAATGGGATTCTATCTATTTCCAAATATAATGGTTCCCTCCTAATTCTCAGGCATGAGGCACTGCCAGGCATGGGCCTGCCTGACACCATCTTACTACAATGCACATGTGAAAATAGCCTGATTTTTGCACTGAGTTTCCAAGCCAGGAATTAATTGAGCTAAGAACAAATAAATAATTTCTTGTTTATTCCTCAGTTAAGCTTTGCTGCTGTTGTCAGGCCATAACAGGTCAGGGAGGAGAATTGCTCTCTGTACCTCAAAGAAAATATTACTCACTATTATAGAAAATTAATAAGTGGCAGGTCTACAGACTGGGAAAAGGACTTGTCCTCCTCTTTTTAATTTACACTAGTGTTTAGTAACCTCTGCCTCTTAACTCCAAGGGACTGGATTATCATGACTACTTTTTTAAACAGTGGAAATCTTCAAGCCAGAAATCACAGAAAGGATAAGATGCAGAACTTCCCTGGAGTTTGTTCTCACCTTGGACACTGCAGTGGTTACCCCCTGGGGAAGCTGTAGAGGTCACGCTTAGCTTTAGGGGTAAATCCAGGGACAACATGCCTAGAAGCACTGAGCTTTTGAGCTGAACCCATCCGTTTCCATGCAGAAGCACCAGGGAGTTCAACAGAACATCACTGCCTCACTAAACCCATGGGATCTGAACCACAACCTCCTTCTGAAGCTCTTCTTCCTGTGCCACTCTGGTAGGAGGCAACAGGAATTGCTGGTTCCTACAGCCCAATGTGCTCTCTTCCTTTGGTAGGTACTTTTGAAAAGCTCTTTATCTTGTCATTCAGGTTCTGATCACCAGGAAGTTTACTCTTGGCTTTACATCTCGGGTGAGAGCTGGGACATTTCCTAGCATTGTGAGCATTGCTTCTCCACAGTGAGCCCTGAAAGGAGAGGTTTCCTTGGGGCTCGACCTCCTCCATTGCAGGCTTCTTCCCGCCGGCAGCTGAGGACACTCCCCGTGGTCTCTGTACAGCAGGGAAGAAGATATGCAGCTCGGCAGCCTCGTTTGTGTCCTACCAAGGAAGACACATGCACTGCCAGCACACGCCTCTGGCTGGGCAGTAGCCTGTGGTCATGTGCTTGAGCTTGCTACACTACAGGGGCACTGCAAAGGTGCCTTCTTGGCTAAGATTGCCTTTAGGAACAGACTAAGTTAGTTTGGCAGCCTGTGGGGTCACACAACAGTCCTGCTTCAGCAAAGGAGGTGCCCAGGCTATCTCTCCCTGCTCAGGGCTGCTCGGGATGCTCCTCTGCTTGGTAAGACAAAGGGCTGCATCAGGATTCTGCTCCATGCCTCTGCCTGTCCTACCTGCCCATGGCATGTGGCTACTGTCACTGCAGTGCTTTTACCTTAATATTTTACATTTCTATCCTGCTTTTAGCTTTAACTTTGTTCGATGAGCAATGGGCCCCTTCCAGCACGGTGGTAAGCACCACTGAAATAATTCACAACTGTTAGAGCCCACTTGTCTTTATGTAACACGTAATTTCCCCCCAGCCTTGAGAAGAATAACTTGTGGAGAAGAACAAAGTGGCTGTTTAGTGGTGTCCACTGAAATTACACAAGAATACAGGGCAAAAAAGCAAAGTAAAAACCTGCGCTAATCTGAAGTGTTAAGGAGATTTAAAGAATGGGACCGTTATTAACTGGGCAGGAATGTGGCCAGGAAACCCTGTTTAGTGCCCCACTCTCTTTAGGAAAGGACCTGAATTTTGTGTGTGCAGCAAATAAGGGGTTTACCGGAATATTAACAATATCCCCATTCCTGTATGACAGTGCATCCTTGGCACAAATAGAAAGGTATTGCTTGCCGCCCACGGTCTATTGCCCTTGCTACTTAAAGACCCCAAGCACTTTGCATTTTGACAGCCACTTGGAATATATATACTAGCTATAAAATGATACTTAAAGAGTTCCTACACTTTGTACAAATGGCTATTTATGACCTGCCATCAATGTTGTTCTACAGAGAGGCATGGGGAGGGGAGATTGATGGAGCACTGAGCCTAATCCATCAGTCACTTTGCTACAAAATCTAAACAGATTTTAATTGTGAGGCCAGATTTACTCCAGCCATCTGTATAGCAAACATGTCTCCCCACTGAAATAGAGAAATACTTTATCCTGAATGCTCTTTTGCAATGTATATATTGTATCAACGTCAATAAAATATTTTTCACAGCAAAAATGTAAGCCTGTCTTCTGTGTAACAGAGAGCCCCAATGGAAGGCAACACTCCTAGATTTAATGCTGACTAAACTTCTCAGTTTCACAGGAAATTAATGGGGCTGGGGAAGAGCCTTGCAATTAGAGGAACAGGGCTACAAATTCTTGCCTTGCTGTTGGCTTTCTTTATTGGAAAGATCTCAGTTCTCTGAGCAGGACTGGGCTGATGGCTGGAATTGATGGGAGCTTTTATTTCTCCTCAGAGCAAGAAAAATAAAGCCACTGGCATGACAAGCTTGCCTATGCCTCCATCTCCTGCTCTGCCAGAGCACCCCAGGTTGTTCCCCACCCAGAGCAGTGGATTTACTCCCTGCAACCCCTTTAAACCATGGCGTCACTGTTGAGACTGCCAACATGGGAGCCAATTAGGTGGTGCTACAAAGATGTTGATGCCTGTGGTCTGAGATCTATCTGCTCATCTCAAATATCCCCTGAACTGCCATGAAGAGGTAGCAGCTTTTAATCACTGATGAGCTTGACTCAGTTCAGACCATTTCCTTGAGCTATTCAGTCCTTTTGTCCACCTCACTTCCATGATGATTAAAATTCTGTTTACTGCAAGAAGACACTTTCTTCTTTAAATTTTATTCCTTTCTTCATTACTAGCTATAACAGAATTGCTGCTGAAGATCCTTAGGTTAAGTGACTTTCATGTAACATGCCCCTTTCTTGTGGTAGACCCAGCCTGCCGCCTCAGATCTCCAGACATCCCAGCATAGTCACCATGCTTGAGAGCTGGTATCCAGCCCTGCCACAGCTCAGCTCTCTCTGGTGCTCAGAGAGGCACTAGGTTACACCGTCCTCTCTGCATTACCATAGACAGACCCTCTCTGCCACTCACAGATCTGTTTTAAACCAGGTGGAACAGTTTTCCTGTGCAATTCCTAATGCACCTGCTAATGATATGTAGCACAGACCAAAAGTGCCCAGTATAGCCTGAAAGCTTGGTTATGCAGGAGATGTTGGGCTCTGGGACTCCCAGGAGCACTGTGCAGGTGAGAAACACTTTGTCTGCAATCAGTTGACCAGTGCATGCAGGTGTCATCTTTATTATCTGTGAAGGTGCAAATCCTACTAGTCCCATCACGTCTGCATTTATATTTTTCTCCTGTGACATGGTGGGTACCACTCACTCGTCCATTGCAATTTTCAGTTATTCACACAGCTGATGGCACAGGACTTTAGTCTAATTAACCTGAATGGATGCTGGCATGCTAAACATTGCATACTCTGATTTACAGAGGATACCTCAAACACTTATTCTTCCAAGGCTTTTCAGAATCCAATTTGCCTTTCACTTTCCACTGTTTGCTTGTTCCTTGGCATTTCTTTCTGATGGACAAAGAAAACAGATGCCTGGCTTTCACTTCAGTTTCTAGTCAGGTTTACTCTGAATTTTGTGCACTAACAGAGCAACATTTGTGTTGCAAGCCCCCAAAGGGGGTTATTCCTTGTTTTTAAGAATGTCTCTTTCATGGGATTTTTTTTTAATGAATTGCTCTGCAATATTTTTATTGGTCTGTCGTATTTTGGGGGCAGGCTTATTTCCAGCAAAAGCTGTACTGGGGGTTAAGTCCTAGCCTTGGCACTTCCATTAAAATGGTGGCCCCCGGGCAATAGTTATATGAATATAAAACATTCATCACAAGCTTCCTGTGTGCATGAAGGGAAGAGCAGATATTGACAGTCTCTTATCTCGATTTCTGGCCACCCTTGCTTGGTATCAGGGCAGCTAGTACTCAAATCGCCAGATGAACACAGACTTCTGCGCCATGTGATTCAGAAAGGTCTGCCAAAAGAAGAAAATAGTAGGTCAGTGCCAGTCATTCTGTGTTTACCTGGTGATGTTCATTGCATAGGCGAGAGACTCGTCTCCTGGGTAATATTGAACAACCCAGGAATGACTCCAAACTCCTGAGGCTTTGCTCTCGCTAGGCTGGCAGCACATTTCGCCCTTCTCCCATTAGTGGTGAAGTGAGACAAGGAGTATATGGATGCGAAGATGAGAAGGGATCCCAGTGAGGCAGGCAATAGTTTGGCAGTTAAATTTACCATCGAAAACACTCTCATGTATTCTAGAGGCATTTTAAGTGCACTGCATTAAACACAACTGGTAATACAAAAACAGAGCAGAAATACGCCTTTGATTTCCTTGCCTGTGTTTTATTGCTCTAGTGTGTGCTCTCTAAACCATGTGAGCATTTGCATCAGCATAAGACATTAAGTGACAGTGCAATTCAGTGGGCAATGTTCCTGCCTCTAGGCAGGAGGGTCAGAGGTTCAGATTTTCCTTCAAGCTCATACCTGTTGGTAGGACAGCAGCAAAGGGCTGGCAGGATAAGTTGCCTTTTGGACCAAGCATTAAACACAGAAACATTGTAAGAAGCAACAGGATGAAAATCACAGTGCATATCACTCATTGCAGAAACATTATAGCAGAGTACATACATCTGACATAAAAAAACATATTAAAATGACAGTACAAAGTCAAGCACTGAAAAATTAGGAAAAGGCAGGAATCTTCAGGCAGCCATTAGTTTGCTACCTTACGCGTTAACTACGTGGCTACACAGTGTTTTCCCTGCAGGGTCCCCTTTTACTCACTGCACAAGGTAGGGAGCACTAAGAATAAATTGCATTTCATATTTCCTTTCTCCTTGGTGTTCGCTCTGCCTCATCTCACTTCCCTCACCCAAACCATCTTCCAGGCCCAATCTCTTTGCTCATCGTGTCTCAGTCTTTCACTCTTCTCCAGATCCCAGCCCAGTTTCCCTCTATCTCTTGCTCTTACCAGCTCACAGGTGAAGCTCCAACCCTCACCAGGCTCCTGTGCAAATCTGCTCCCCCAGCAGCCGCTGAAAGCTGGTTCCATGTGGCTACAGCCCTTGTACAGCAAATTCTGCATAGCCTGGGGCATCAAACATGCCCAGGACAGACGGACTCTTGGGGGAACATTGCTTCTACAATCCAAGTAATTCCCAGTAGGCATGTGCAAACTGCTGGTTTTGGAAGTCGGATCTGGGGCAGGTTCATGAAGAGGCAAAGGGCACATTCCCAACTCAGCAACTACCCAAGTGCTCAATTTCAAGTCCTATTTCCACAGCATGCTGGATACAGAATATTTAAAGAAAAAGGTCACCGTTATTTTTTAACATGGACAAAGGCATTTTTTTTTTCTGGCTTCATTCTTGAAAGCTGCTACGTTATTTTGGATGAAACAGTCACAAATACATGTAACCCAAAAAGGAAGACTGAGTAACCATGAAAAATCTCTGCCCAGAAAAGATCTTACATAACTAAAAATAAGATCTTGTGATGGGAAATGCTGGACAATCTTACTTATATGTGAAGCTAACAACCTGCACATAAAGATAATACATTGTCAAGAATTGATGTGTCAAAAGAAAAAATGCTAGAATAAATACATTAAAGAGCTGTAAATCACAAGTCTCTGATGGCCCAAGTTAAAAAATTCTGAAGGCACCTAAGAAAAAAATTCTCAAGGAAAATACATATTCTCTCAATAAAATCAGTTACCTGGAAGATAGCAAACATCAAGTCCAACATATTCAGAAACACTAGGGTTACTCATCCCAGGAAATACAAATCAATATATCTTATTCTGATAAAGAAGTTTTGTAATGAAAATTTAAAACATTAATTACAGTGCCACTGATTGAGATACGCTAAAGTCTAAGGAGCAAATTTTCAACACAGGAAAATCATGTTTCATTGGTCTATTGGACTTATTTGGATAAAAAGGCAAAGGAGAATTGGTTGCTACAGGCTATTGGATTCCTACAGAACTTTTGACGAAGTCTTTCTTAAGATGGAATTGCATAAATTAAGTAGCCAGAGGCAAAGCAACATCATAAACTAGAGCGAGGCTGCAAATAATGTGAGGAATAAATGGCCAATTTCATTATGGTGAAACACCATTAGTGAGATACAATAAAGCTTAGTACCAAGGGATCATATTATTTAACATAGTCATCAGTGATCTTGAAATGGGAACAAGCAGTATAGCACCAAAATGAGCCAATGAGATCCCTTTATTTAGCCAAGGCTGTGTAAGACTGTGAGGGCTGATCTGGGTGCCTGGGCTACTCAAACCTTCAGTGGGGCCACCACCACCAGAAGGACAGAACTCAGGGCTATGAACCTGGCTTAAAGCTGCATTTGCTTACACTGCTTTCACAAGCCTGCAACTGCTGCGTTGCATCTTTCCAACTTTAATTCAAAGTACAGCTGGTCTTCAAACAAACGCTCCCTTAAAAATCACTGATATTACATATGAAGCACAACCTTCCCTCCTGGGAAGCCATCAAACACAACCCATGCTGCACTCGCTCTGGACCATGAGGATTAGCACTTGTACCAGCACGGGTCTTTTTGCAGAAAGCTTTGCTTTAAACTCTGTAAAACTTCCACTACATTTTTAAATAGCATAGCATCATGTATATTTAAAGCATTATAAAAATTAAAATAGTCTTTTTACTACCACCAGTCCACTCTAATCAAGGGTCAAGCCAACCCAGGTCCTCTGTTCTGGCACATTTGAATTGGAGACTCCTTAAACTCCCTGCAGGGGCAGCCAGACTGAAGCCAGTTGCTCTGGAAGGTGGCTGCTTTAGTGTCTCATGTGTCTCTGCCTTTGGACTCTCTGCGTAAAGTTGCTGAGGACAAGACACCTCTAATCCCAGCAGCTGGGCATGGATCCATAGATCGCAGCTCCCATTCTCTTGGGCCTGAACCCACTTTTTGCTGTGGTACAAACAAATCTCCCAGATTGTGCATATAGCAGGTAATAAACATGCCTCGTGCTCCCAGGTATGCATTACTGCTGAGTGTGGGGAGCCAACAAAGAGATACTGTTTCCCGTGGCCTCAGAAATGTTTCTCTGTTGGGATTTTCCTCTCTTCTCTGGGAGATAGGAATTGCAACCCCCAGGAGCTTTCAAAAGCTCTCCACCCACAGCAGCTCCCCACAGCACTGCAAAGGGGGATATAGGGAAGGAGTGGCAGAGGAAGAAGAGGCAACATAAACTCATCAGGAAGCAAAGCCAGAAATGGGAAGTGTTTCTAAGCCCTCACCTGCAATGCAATATTCAAAATGGCCAGGCTGGTTTGGAGGCTGTAGTTCTGTGATAAAGTTTGGAGAGTGCTCTGGAAAGAGCTGGACAATCCCCAGCTTGGTCTCTCTGCAATATGACGGCAACACGCTCTATGGCTATTCATCTCTGGGCAGTGCCAGCCACTGGGACACACACTGCCCACACTCTTGGATGGGGCTGTGTGTTTCAGAGGTGCTCCTTTCTCCTCTCTGGGCAGTCAATTCCTTCTTTGCACAGTGTCCTAAGATGCTCAAGTGGCGATCATGAGGATCTTGGTGATCTGTCTGCTCATAATCATTAACTGTACAACACAATGTGAGAAGGCATTCATGTCCTCTCCCCCTCTCTATCTCTCTTCCTTGCCATCTTTCCACCAGTCTTTCCTCCTGTCTGTACAATCCAATGTTTGAGCTCAGATTCCCATATGGAAATTCACATTTTCCATGTTTGACTTCCACAAGGACCCTCCCCCAGTACAACCTTTTTAAGAAGTGAACATCAAATCAAAATTTTTTCCTTTTCTCAGACAGCAGAAAAAAATAAATATTTACTGTTCCTCCAGCTATTTACAAAGGCAGGCAGACATTCCCCTGCCAGTGAGGGCATGATGTAGCGAAAACCATACTTCAGGGCTCCTAAATAAAAGCAGCTCCACAGAGCAGCCAGCTGAGCTGAGCTCCAGCACCACTCCTCTGCCCCCACTTTCCCTTCTCCAAGTCCCCAGCTGCAAAGCAGAAAGGCAGCAAACCTTCAAAGGTCAAACACTGGTGCTGGCTTGCCAAGGTGGGAGAGTTTGGTGTCTGACTTGCAATGCGGGGGGTGGTTTTCCCTAGTGCCAAAAGCAGCATGACAGACCGTTTTGAGGATGAAACCTCAGAAGTAAGATGGATATTTGGGGTCTGAGTTGGATGACAGCTGTCTAATAGATTGAAAAGAATTCTAAGAGGATGGTCATGTGCACCTTGCAGCAGGGGATCAGCCCCCTGATTAATATCTTCACAATGCAGGCTGGAAAGAAAGCCCTCCTGTCCCCATATTTGACTTCCTCGGAGACTGAGGGAAGCATTTTCTGAAGCTCCTCTGGCAGAAGAGCATCCCTTGCAGCAAGGAAAAAATGATCAAAAGCAGGGCATCTCTGAGGTATGGTACACTCTGGTCTCCCTGGAGCGATGTGTGGAAGGTACCAGCCTGAATGTGCACAGTTTAAATAAACTCAGGTGCCTAAAAGAGAGACAGTACAAAGAAAAGAATGAAGCTTCTGTATTTGTGCCATGAGTTTTGTGCAAGAGAGTCTATATGTGGGATCACATGTTCCCATGACTCAGTACCTGCTGTAAACAGTTGAGGTTCAGGGGAGGAGAAAGAGGCCATCTTTCCCCATGCACAACTGAAGATTTTGCTAGCTAGACTCCAGTGTAATTTGCAGACAGGGGAGGTGGCAAGGACTCCTGCAGCTTTCCGTGCCGACGCAGCATGGATGGCTGTGGGTCATGCAGCTGGCAGAGCACATCAGGATATCTGCAGTCCCCTGACAGCCAAGGCTAGGAAGAGCATCTGCTCTCTCCTGCACTTCGATACAGAATGGAATTGTGCCTGGCCATTGACACATGCCTGGGGGTGGTTTGGTTCTGTGCATAAACCATCCCTGGGGAAAGGCATTTTAATCTTGCCTTCTTCCCCCAGACAGGGTTAAATCAGTGCTTCTGGCCATATAAGCAGCTGAGGCGACTGTTAGAAACTGAGGGCATTTCCTGCCAATTTTTTTTCTACTCTGCATTGAAAAAAACAAGGACTAAGAAACATTTGGGGATATTCTTTGGATTTGATTTTCTGAGAGAAGTCCATAAGACTATGGGGAAACCCAACAGCTACTGCAAAACTCCTCTGACGTTCTAAAGCAGCAAATTCTGGGGCCTCACCTGTGGGCAGGTAAAGATCACAACCAGCAATTGTTTGGATTTCTAGTCAGTGTTATGAGTCCCAATTAGCAACCTCAGGTATGTTTGTAAAGCAGTGGTGCACCTTTTCTTTTAGGGGTCAGGCTATCACCTCATCCTGCTCTAAGTAATACCCCAGAGGAACCAAAATAAAGTTCCAAGATAGGCATTGTCAACCTGTCTTCCCTTCAGCTAAGCCATCAGAGACATTCAGCCCCACAGCATTGCCACATACAACAGTTTTAGCTGGGCAAAATGCACTGAGTAGGAAGCTAGGAGAAGGTTTATGCTTTTTTACACCATTTGGGCAATGGTTTTCTCTATTAGACTTTTTCTTCAATAGGAATTGTTTCAATTTAGACCCTTAGGGATAGTCTGTGCATAATTTTTCATACTGACTTAACTGTATTAGCTTCAAAGCCAATGTAATTAAAGTAGTATTCCCTCCTCCTCCACAGACACACTTTAACTGGTATAAAGGGACTTATAATGGTACCGCTTACATGAAAATTAACTGCATTACTTCTTCCTTCTCTGCACACCTGTATTACATCTGGACAGCTGCGACATCACCAGGGCATGGGCTGGGGATGAAATACCGAAACCCTTCTGACAAAGTTAAATGGGTCTAAGTGTAGACAGGTATTACTAACAAGGCAGACCATCCTGCACTCTGTCTTACACTTAGTGGAACAGTCTGAGAATCAGCATTTATGGGTTTGAGGAAAAGGAATCTAGAAAGGTTTGATTTAGGGCACTGTGTCAAGACAGCCCTGAAAGAAAGTTGAAGTTTCAGCTTCTAGTCTCACACCAGCATTGGGATCTCCACTCCTGATGGCAGAGAACAATGTGGTGGTTTCAACTATTGCCTCTAACTATCTCCTCCTACACGCAGCCCTGTCAGTTCTCACAACTCCTTGTTTGGGTGCTGAAGTTCGCAGCCATCATACCACCCTCCCTGTCCTGTCTTTCCCTTGCCCCAAACTCCAGGTCTCCTTCTGAAGGAACTAGCTGCACCCCACATCAAGCAAGCACCTGTAAGTCACCAGAGTCATTTTCCTTGCACAAAGTGCAACATAATTTCAAATTTGTCACTTCCCAGGCTCCTTCCAAGTCTCCCTGATTTGTGATTTCTATTTCAGGACCCCTGCAAAGGACCTCCACTGATTAATCCTCCCTCTATGAACTAAAAGTAGCTGTAATCCCTGGGCATGGGGGAGGGACCCTTAAACATCCCCAGTGGAAAGAGGCAGTATTAATTCTGGCATGGGAGCAGCACTTAGCCTGCCTGCCGAACTACTTAATTTGTTTCTTAATGGACATGATGCTTTGCTGATAAAAGCCCTAAAGTGCCTTAAAAAAAAAAAAAATATATATATATATATGTATATATATATATAGAAAGTGATTGTTCATTCTTTACCCATCGGAGATTTCATTTGTAATATTTATGCTCCAGCCTGGAAAGCGGAAACAGTTATGCTCTGGATGGGAAGTTAACACATGTGCAGGCTCAGGTACTTTGTTAACTTCAATAGGGAAGGGAGGAGCCTATCAATGGAAGAAATGAGGAGAGCAGCTCGCTGTAGGAATTACTGTCCAGCCAGAGCTTCAAGGCAAGGTGGGAGGGATGCCTAGACATCCAGGCAGATTTTTTACCTATGAACTTGCGTGTTATAGGAAGAAGAGATGGGAGATTAAACCCTGCATCCAAATTTCCCTAAACTGGGTAGTAAGGAAAGTCAGCCCCACCATGAGTCAGGTAAAAACTGGCACCAAACACCACTCCCTGGGCAGACGGTGTTACCAGCCACTTGGCTCTTCCTTCTGATGCAGGCTTCAGGTGCTAATATCTCCTTATAATTGCTGATATCTCAGGGAAATGGAGGAGGAGGTCCTAGAGATGGGAATAAGGAAGAGCCTTTTAGGTGATATATGACATTAGAATATCAACCAAATATTCAGAAACCGAAAATCAGATCACTGCCCAGCTCCAGATCCTGGCCCAGCACTTTGTATTGGCCATTTCTGCAGGGTGAATTTGTGCTGCTGACCACTGCCAAGGAGTCTAGCTCTGAGCTAGACAAACCATTTGTTTAATCTAACATGACAGTTACTGTGCTCTGTAATGCATGATGGCTATTACATTTCTAGGGACCCCAGGCTCCCATCTTAGGTCTAATATCCAGCTTTTGGTAGCCAGCCTCAAGCACTGGGGCTCCTGCTTGCCACATTTGCCTGGAGTTACTGGGCAAGTGCCAGCCCCAGCACTGCCATTTCTGCACACCTCTATGGCGGGCAAAGTCTTTCTGGCATCCCCTATGTGCTGGGGATGGTCCTGCAGCAGTGTTGCTCATGTTTCCTGGCAAGGTTAGTGGGTCACCCCTTCCCACCTCCCCTGGTCTGGGATCCCTTGTTCAGTTATTCTCACACTGGACTTCTTGGAGATGCATGGCTGACAGGACACCATCTCCTCTTATGCCTGAAAGCCTCTTCTAATAGGATCAGGAAGAAGGGGAAAGGAACCTCTCCTCAGAGGTTCATCCCTCTCTCTGGGGTGGGGACAGCAGACTGGGTCAGAAATAGAGGGCTTGGAGGTCAGAGTCCCCCCACAGCCGAGAGCTTCCTCCCTGTCCAGGAGATGAGGATGGTGCCGCAGAGCTTCCAGGGGCCAGGACTAAAGTAGACAAGAAACCAATGTAAAACATTTGAGCCCACGGAGAAAACTTGATGATCCAGGAGTATCAGGAGCATGAGAGAAGATCTTGCAGACATCAGAGCTATAAAGGACAATAGAGCAAAAGAACGTGACTAGCTACTAAAAATAAAGCTTGAGTTGTACTGTATTAGCCCACTGACTTTAGCAGGAGAAAAATACAGTAAGTAATGTACAAAGCAGCTAGGTACAGAAATCTTGGGCCAAAGCTGAAAGAGGGGGAAAGTGCACAGGAGTCTCTGTTTTAGTGTTGCCCTGTCATGAGCACTCAACAAGGTTCAAATGCTGGTGAAAGCTGCATGTCATCCTGCCCCGGTAAGCAGAAAGGGCACCCATGTGTCTGCAGAGCAGGAAGGATAAGCATGAGAGAGATACAGGGACTTGGTGCCAGGCATTGGGCAAATCCAGGTTGAAATCAGTGCAGGAAGCCCCATGCTCTCTTGGGCTTCCCTTCCTCTCACCTAGCAGGTCAATATGTTGTTACTTGCTCTTACAGGAGAAACCAGGGAAATCCCATTCCTAAATGCATTGTTCTCTGGCACTGAGCATCCAGCCCAAATCCTGATCTCACTTTTACAGGTATCAAGGCAGCATTAATATAATCTGAGAAATTTCAGACTTAGAGTGGTGTCACCACAATCAGAATCAGGCCTTCAGTCATTCCTGGCATGACACTCTGTTTCCCTCCCCCTCTTACTCCCTTTATTTTCTGCGGTCTATAAGATAATTCGCTAAAAATATAACAATGTGCTGTTTATTCTGGCAGCCTCTTTGAGACCTTCCTCTGCTGTCACCTCTTCCCCACCCCACTCTGTGGGAATTTCACAAATCACTGCAGGTTACACTCACCTAATGTGGGGACGTGCATCACCTAAATACATTCTTCACAAACTGCCTTTCGCCTCAAGGACAATAAGAAAAGATGATTCTGCTGGCCGGTCCGCTTTTTGCCTCACAAAGGATGTGTGAGGAAAACTCCAGACGCAGCAGTATATTGATCTAAATTAAACACACACACGCAGCCTAATTGAACTGACAGAAAACTGGTGTTTAAAGGCAGAAAATTAAAGCTGTTAATATAATAATGAACAGTTGCGCTTACTGTCTGTGCCTCTGACATTTCATATTGTCATCTCACCAGCTAATCACTGACTCTCCCCCTTTTGTGGGAGTTAATATGTTTTCATCCATTCACCCAACAAGGTAGCTCTCTAATTGTTTGACAGTTACTAATATATCCTACCTGCTAATGAGCCACCGAGCTGGAGCCACGCAGGTGGTGGAATAATAACCACCCACCACTCCACAATAACCCTGGTCAGGCCAGGCATGGTGCACTACATGCCCACTTGCCACTCACTTCAGCCTCTCGGATGAGGGCAGCCCCCCAGTAGCCCCACTCGCCCCCTTGGTGGTGATGGGGGGACATCAGGAGTGATTCCATCCAAGCAGTGATGCTACGCTGCTGCAGGAGGAGGGGAGAGCCGTGGCCACTGCATTTAGCCGGGGAGGTCCCTTCCCAGCTCAGGGCTGGGATGTCAGACCCTGGCCATGGATGGGGACCCCAGCCCAAACTGCTGCACTGTCCGTGCTTTGCAGGGCACCTGGCAGGTCTGCCCATGCAGCTATTCCCAGAACAAGCCCTGGAGGTTTTGGAGGCACTGCGCTAGACATTGGTCCTGGCTTTTACAGTAAATCGGCTCCTCTAATGTCCAGCTGAGAGCTGTGAAGAATTCAGCCTGCAGCCTGGCAGGCTTCTGGGCTGGACCATTTCAAACAGTCTCTGCAAGTTTGCTAGCCAGCTGCCACCTGCCTGCTCGCCTAAAATCAGGTGCATAAGCACTGTGGCTTGGTGGCTTTTTCTGCTTGGGGAACTGTGCTCACTGGCAAGTAAACAGACGGGGAGCCTGAGGGGAGGACAGGAGAACAGGATTGCTTATGAGTCAGCAGCAGGACTGGGGCATGGACCCTTGCCCAAGCCCCCAGTGCTGCCAGTTTTCATTTCCGACAGTAGAAGATGGAGAAGGGGAACGAGGCTTGTCCACCTTTAAAGACAACACATGCGCTGATTTCCTCCACTGATTTTCCAATAAACTTGACTACATTGCTTGAGTGGATTCTTGACAGCCTCAGCATAATAGAAAGGGCACCGCTCTCCCCTGTGGTAGCTCCCACAAGGGCTGCACAAGCTCAAAGCCTGTAGAATAAATGTTACATTACCCAGGCCAAATCCTGCTTTGCGCTGCCCACCAGTCATGTCCTAGATGATGTGTAACTAGCTACCTTGTTAATGGTAGAGCGATGAGCTTGGAGTTGCCAAAGTGATTGCACCTATGGCTATTCATCATCATGACTGGGAGATACCTTCTTCAGCTTGTACAGCTGGTGTGTGCAGAGTCCCCTGTCTAGCTGGGAAAGAGGAAATCCAGAGGAAGGAAAGGGAGGAAGGAAGGAAAGGAAGGAAAGGAAGGAAGGAAGGAAGGAAGGAAGGAAGGAAGGAAGGAAGGAAAAGCCACCATTCTCTGGATCTGTCCCCATGGGCTCTGGAGACTCTCACACTTGGGCCTCCAACTTGAAACATGGGGATGAGCAGGACCTTAAACTAGTGCTGTAGTCACATCCTTACCAAGACTTCCAGAGAACAATGAAAAAAACTCTTCAACATAAATTTATAAAAGCATGTGTCCCTGGGGGAAACTTCCTGCACCACCCATCTCATAGAAACTGGCTTCTGCCATGAAGCATGGGGATTGGTAGTTCATCTTATAAAATTAAGAGTATTTCTACTATCCATATTCATGCCTAATTTTTTATTTTGGTCCCATTCTGTTTTTTGGACACATTAATTTCTGACAGCAAGGAGTTCCACAGACCTGGAACTATTGTTGTGGTTTAACCCCAGCCAGAAACTAAGCACCAAGCAGCCACTCACTCACTTCCCCCTGACCCAGCAGGATGGGGGAGAAAATCAAGAAAAGAAGTAAAACTTGTAGGTTGAGATAAGAACAGTTTAATAGAACAGAAAAGGAGAAACTAATAATGATAATGATAACACTAATAAAATGACAATAATAATAATAAAAAGATTGGAATGTACAAACGATGCGCAGTGCAATTGCTCACCACCCGCCGATCGACACCCAGTTAGTCCCTAAGCGGCAATAACCCTTGCCCCAACTCCCCCCAGTTTATACACTGGGCATGGTGTCACATGGTCTGGAATATTCCTTTGGCCAGTTTGGGGCAGCTGCCCTGGCTGTGTCCCCTCCCAACTTCTTGTGCCCCACCAGCCATCTTGCCGGCTGGGCATGAGAAGCTGAAAAATCCTTGACCTGAGAACTAAACACTACTTAGCAACAACTGAAAACATCAGTGTTACCAACATTCTTCTCATACTGAACCCAAAACACAGCACCGTACCAGCTACTGGGAAGAAAATCAACTCTATGCCAGCTGAAACCAGGACACTCACTCCTTACCACTGCCTTCGTAGGCAGTCATCAGCAGGTGTTTATCCCCTAAGACTAATGCCATCATCCAGAAAATTACAGAATAACATCTTATAACCTCAAATTTTACACTTCCATAAAGGATATACCTGCTCAGCAAAGGATCAGAGGTTGAAAAGGTACCTCCCTGCCAGGAATGCAATGCCTTCATTCACCAGGAAAACAAGCAGGGCTGTTCGAAGGAGAGGAATGAGCAAGGGAAGGGCTGTGCTCAGCCAAGTAGATCACTTGAGGAATGTGAAACATCACCATTTTTCTGAAATACAAATAGTTGTACTCCAGTAGGCTGAGTGGAAGTTTTTCAACTAAAGCATTCAGAAAAGAGAACTACTTTCTGAACTGAAAGGGGAAAAGGAAAAAAAAAAAAAAAAAATCAAATTTTTAGGAAAATAATGTATATTTATTCAGATTATTTTTTAGATAAAAATAAAAATCTTAGGTTTACGTTATCTGGCAAAAATAATCAAAGCAGAATCTTGCATGGGGGAACCACATTTTGGCTGAATTCTGGTTCTTTTCTAGAAAAAACCCCAATGTGATACAGCAGTGGGAAGCCATTTTCCTGTCACAATACACACATTCTTACCAAGTCTTCTGTGCAGGAATTTTATATTTCTTTCTCTAGTATTCTGAATTAAAATAGTTTTCTTTTTAATCAGCAATTCCTTTTTTCTAAGAGCTTTCCTAATGAATAGTGAAAAAATAATTGCTGTCAGTTTAATGTTTCAGAAATGGTAAAGCAACAAACAGGTGTAAACAACTCCAGAAAGCCTATCACTGCAATATGGAACAAGGGAGTGCCACAGGTGCATAGAAAACAAGTGAAATAGGCTTAGGCTTTTCACAGCCCATACTAGTGAAATGCCACGAGACAGACTGGGACAGTAAAGGAGAGCCTGAGTGTAGTTCTTGTCTCTCAACTCTACCACTGGAAAAGGGTTAACAAAATCAGAAAGCTAAGATTCATATTTGATACTCAAAGCCATGAAGTTTTTTAATCCATCTATTGAAAAATGCAGTGGTTTTAATTTCATTTGTTAAGTTAAAAATCAGGTTCACCACCACATTTTGCTTATTAACTTCTACAACCTTTTAAAACATTGCTTCTTTCCAGAGGAGAGGAATTTTAATTCCTTTCTTATTCCCAGAACTGTCACCTGTATGACATGCAAATTTCTGCTGACAGCTTCTGTTCCCTAGGCATATTCAGCTCTTTCACTGAAAGCTGAGTATAACTATATAAGGAGAAGAATGTAAAACAAAGCAATACATCCCCTTCCACTGACAAACATAATATGAAAGAGGTTAGGTTTCATTCACTCTGATGGTAAAACCAGTTTATTTTTACCAGCTTACCTAAAGGGACACCAAGAGGAATTATATTAGCCATAGTTTCACAGGACATGAATTAAGCAGAAATAAGTTGCAGTCTTCTACAAAAATATATTTTTAATCAATCTTTACACGAGCATAACATTGTAAATCAGCTAAAAACATAGACAAACCAAGTGATACTACTTCTTGATAGAAAGGCTCAAGAAAAAAATATTCAAGACCTAGAGTAAACTAATCCTTATGGCCACACAACAGATGGCCTGCTCTCTTCTAGAGATATTGGTCTGGAAAAGCATGCCCTTGAATAACGTGCATTTTCAGCTGCCCCGCACAATATCACAGGCACAGAACAGCAGAAGCCAAGGAAACTGGGGACAGAGACTGTCTGGGACAAAGAATAAACTTCCTCTTATATTTACTTGCGCATGCTTAAGCGCCATATTAGTACTGAACTGCACATATGTGTATGTGAATAAACCAACTGGAAAGAGGGATAGCATTGACAGAAGATGTGGAACAATGTAAAAAACCTGAAAGGCTTTAATGGAGTCCTTTCTACATTAAATGAAAGAATCAGACATCATCAACACTTTAACAAGTGATCATCAATTCCCAGTTTGTACTTGTGGCTGCATCATGTAGCAACTGAAATAAATACATTGTGCAATACATATGAATAAATGAATTAAACTATATAATTCCCTATAAATTATACTGCAAATTTCTTTAAGCCTTATCAAATTTCACAAGACAACTCTGAAGCAATATTACCTTGAGAAGCCTTAAATGGCTGCTGCATTTAAAACTTCTGATATGTTTCAACTTGTTCCAAGCTTACCAATGCTGGATCAGCCAGCAAAGCAAACTCGATCCATGGCAGCAGATAACTGATCCACCATAAAACCTTTATGGTAGAAACAGACTTATATATAAATTTTTTAAACCAATTTGAACTTGCAGAGGAAATTTTGCCAGATCAACACATTCCACATTGCTATGGTAACTCTGAGATGGAACTAAGAGCCTTTAATTAATTGCATCAGGCATTAAATCGTAAGTACCTAACCTACCAACCTTGTTTTGCAACTACAAGTGCCTCTTTTGCTCTCTCCCAGATGTTCTAACTCAGTCAGACCTGCTGAATTTTCAAAGTCGGTATGTTCTGAAAAGAACTCCTCAGACCATCACCAAATGAAAAGGAAACTAAGTTAAGTAAAGCTACTAGAATAAAATTAACTTTCAAGCTGTCAGAGCAATCCACTTGCAAACTACCTAAAACAGGCATTCAAGATGATCAGATAATACTAGTCCCTGATGGGCAATCCAAACCAGATTGAAAACAGATGATCAATACATTTATGTATTTCATATTACTAACAAGCTATGAACAAGCTATAGAAAGTACATGAGGGTAAAAACCCTAAAGCTACTTGGAGAAAACTAACCTATGCTTGTTGGCCAAGAACAGCAGGAAAAAAAAAAAAACCAAACCACAACAATCACCAGATATGCAAAACAAATACTTTGCAGACACATTGCAGTAAAAAGATGTAAGCCTTGCTCCCATGACAGGCACACAGTAGAAGCTCATGAGAAAGATGAAATTACAAGTAGAAAACAGATAGATCTCGCACCCTAGCACACAAATAACGCACACTCCCTGAACTGGGTTAAGATACAGATGCACCTGAGCTGATCTCATGGAGAGCCATACCAGTAACATACTGCTTTTGTGTGGGACTTATTGCATAGACAGTCTCAGGCAGCATCCAAATTAGTAGAGTCTGAAAGAATTAAGCCAGCCCCGCACAAAGCCATTTGAATGTTGCTGCAGTGAACACTGAAGTCCAGGAGCATATGACCTTGGGGAAATCAAACCCAGCCTGGCTCCCTACATGTGTGCTGCAGTGTGCTTGAGCTACCAGATTTTCCCAAAACAAAAAAGTTAAGGGAGAAGCATGGCATGGAGGTACTTCCTCCAGCTCAAGACCCTAGCTGGCTTCAGCAGAAATGAGAAAGCATCAACAGCACCAAATTAACTCCATACGCTCAATGTTGCAGCACTGCATTTCCCAAAGTATATCAATTAACTTGCATTACAAGGATTTTTCCATTCTCTGCAGTAACCTGGCTTTTCATTATACTCTCTGACATCAAGCAAAATTATATCAATGTAGTCCTCAAAAGGCTGTCTTAGCTGAGGAACTACTTGAAGTGCATAGATAATAACCCATCTTCATTCTCAGGCATTGTATTGTCGCAGTTTTCTTCATATTTCAATTCTAGTATGTTCCCCTTTCCCCGATTTCCACATTTATCTCAGGACAGCAGTAAATTTTCCAGTTAACAACATATGTCCACATGGATTCTATGCAGAATTTAAAAAATATATA
>JAVJGG010000055.1:312555-324096 GCA_035590195.1 Aviceda cuculoides
AACAACTGAAAACATCAGGGTGTTATCAACATTCTTCTCATACTGAACTCAAAACACAGCACTGTACCAGCTACTAGCTAATAGGAAGACAATTAACTCTATCCCAGCTAAAACCAGGACAACTATGTATTAGGCAAAAATAATTTTCTGGCTTTTTATGTGCAGCTTTTCAATGTAATGACTCATCTCTGAAAAAGAAAATGGTCAGGAGTATCCAGTATACCTTCTCTAACCCATCTATTGTTTTACTCATGTCTACCATGTCCCTTGTTACTTGAATAGTTTAAATTATCGCTCCCTGCTCCCTGCCCACCATGGCACCCACATCTTTAGGAAACAGATTATTGGCTTTGTTTGGGTTAGCAATTTCCCATCCTGTGCACCTCTGTCCACCTGTCACATTCTCTATCAGCTCTCTCTCTGATTATGGCTTGCACGAATTGCCCTCCCATCCCTGAGTCAGCCCCATGTACAGCGCTGGGAGCAGCGCTGGATGGAGATGGATGGAGACCTCTTCCCCTGCAGTTTGCCGTGGACCCTCCATTGAGGAGCTGCAGGAAATCAGTGTCCAAGCCTAGACTTCCCATTACCAGAGACATGAAGAACAAAGTAAATCTCCATCCCCCAAGAGTGCAGCAGTACTCGTTGGTGACCTTCAGGTCCCTGCAGGGAGCAACGAGGTGGTCAGATAGCCCCCACTGCTGTGCAGCTTTCCTGGGTTTGCTTCAGCGCTTGGGTTGAAAAAATCCAGAGGACAGTCAGCAAAGGCCACTGAACAAGCAGGGAGAGCAGAAATCACATTTCAGAGGGAGAGAGAGGACAGCAAGACAAAGTGAAGGGGACCTGTCCTGTGGAGCAGAGCTGACTCCACAGCCTGCCACTACCACACTGCAGAGCATCAGTGCACTAGTCCCTGGGCATCACTGCCAGTGAGGGGGATGTTCAATGGAGGTGCTTCACTTCTGGGCAGCCATGGCCACTGGCACCACATGTTGCATGGTAGTCAGCAGGGATTAGAAGTGGGGCTGGGGGTGATCAGAAAAGCCAAGATGTGATGAGTTGTGGCAGTGAATCAGCCTGTCCTATCCCTGTCCATGTGGAACAGTCATCAGACATTGGGTGCAAATCACGGCTACTGCACCTGCCTTTCCCATTGGGACTGAGCCCACTAACATCCCCCTACACATGGATCCCATCCTCTGACAGGTAGGTCCTGCCAAGATCCAGGCTTGCTGTGCAATTCGCCCACTCGGAGGTCTCTTGGGGCACTTTGGTCCTTACCCGGTCCAAAGCACAACTAAGAGGAATGCAGGGAAGGATGTAATTTCCCATTGCCCAGGCAGTAAAAGTAACTTTCTGAGTTTTATAGACAACTGCTGACAGGCTTTAAAAATAGGGGACCCAATTTCCATTTTCATGGTGTTCCCTTATATAATATAAAGGAGCTTTAAATTGTAGTGATCTATATTCATCTCATGGTTTCTTTCCACTGCCAAAGTGCTGTAAAATCTGTTGTAGTGTAAATGAGAACCAGGTCCAAAATGTTCCTCTACAGCATAGAATAGCACTGGCCCCTCCAAGGCTTTGAGAAAGGTACTTGGGAAGGGGGACAGAAGGAGAAATCCCATGGTCGGGGAGGGAGGGAAGTAAGAGGGCAGGGAGGGAAACATGACCTTCAGAGGCACATTTCAGAAATAACCCTCTACCAGCTCATGGCTGTGGATAGCTCTCAGGGATGTGAATGCTCAAAGAGGTCACGTGTGGGTGAATTAATGTGGGTCTAGGCTTGTGAGAGAAATAGGCACCATGCAGGTAACACCTTCAGTGACACTGTATAGATGTATAAATCTATATGTATATACACATGGATATTCCTGAGTTTTGGCAAATCTTTTCAAATTTGTTTTGAGTACCACCAAAATCCAGTGGATTACTGATAATTTAGAGTTATCTTTTCTGTACAAGATAACCAGTCTCATACGCAGTGTAAGCAAATATGTTAAGCAATTTCTTGGTTCACCCATCTGTAGCTGCCAGTCACGCTAGGATTTATGTACTGACTGCGTTGGATCAAATGTCAGCTCAAATGTTGGATAATTTGAGGATGGAGGCCAACTGAAAAGAGAACATCCTGGAAGATGAACAGGACTGTGAGCAACAATATAGTTTTACTTTTTTAACCCCTGACAAATGCCACAGGCTGCAAGGCTGATCACCTGCCCTGTTAAAACTGGGAAGATGAATGCAGTTTTGGTGTATGCCCAGCTTACATGGAGGTAGCCACTGCCACGGGCAGCACTCTCCTCTGACCTCCTCTGCTGTGCCTATGGGTGCAAAGTGATAGTTGCAACTCCTGGGCTTGGAGGAGGAGGTAGTGCAGCTGCCAAGAGTCAGAGACAGCAACTGCTCAGCAACAGGTTTCCCTAACAACTGTCAGCCTCCACAAAAAACATCTTTTTCTGTCAGCATGTCTATGCAGCCTCTCCTCTCGCTGCTGATGGATGGACCAGCACAGCTAGGAGGCAATTTGGTTTTATGACGAAGATCCACAAAGGCTCCCAAGTTGTTCTATGCATTTACCCTCCAAAGAAATAAGTATGAAGAGAGGAGGGTAGCAGTGCCCCATCCCTTGGACCCACACTGAGCTCCAGAGAAACTTTCTAGCTTGAAGAAATTGTGCTGAATGAAACCTTGGGACCTGCACCAGGCCAGTGGCTGAATGCTGGCATGTCCCAAGGGTCCTCCCAGAGGTGCTTTGAGGACTGGAGGAGGGACAACCCCTCTGACCTTTGTGCCTTTACTCTGCTTGTTGTACCTCCTGCCCATCTAGTTCCCTGTGGGACTCTGAAACTGCTGGGAAAACCAGTAGGTGAGCAAAGGGGAAATCAGCTTTCACCTGATTACCTTGCCCTTGGAGCATCATGAAAAAGTCAGGTACAGGTTGCTGGGATGTTGAAAGAGAAAGGAGGGAAGAAGGGAGTTTCCCAACCCAGTAAGGGTGAAAGGACATGAATTTTGTAGGAGGCAGCCTCCAGCCAAAAGGGAAGCTTTGTCTGAAGTCTCTGTTGCATTAGAGATGTGCAAAGTGCAAACACACTGGCCAGTGCTTTGCACTAATGTCCTCTCACCACAGAGTTACTGTAACTGGGTGACACAGCATTTGGGGTGAAAGACAGGATCACATGAATTTCAGTGGCGTGGGTAACAGACCAGGACACCACATTAACTCTCTCCTCTCATGGATTTCTGCTTCAAAACAAATTGACAGTTGTCTTCAGGCTCCACCTACAGAAAGCACCTTCCTGGTGTCCAACTGGTGGTCTTCTTCTGCAAACATTCATTGCGCTTCACCATCACACAATTCTCTTCAAAGAGAGAGGTTGGACACAGTTCAGCAGCTATTTGAGCACTGCACATTTTTCTGCCAGAACATGTGAAAACAGCTAAATGGAGTGGGTTGGAATTGGTCCAGGACACTGGTACTCTTTGTCTTAAGAAGAAAAGCTGTGGCATTTGCCAGGGATTAAAGATATCACTAGCTGTACAGTTCTTCCAGGTCTTGCTGACTCTTTTGTTGAGCATGGATTCAAAGGGCAGAGAGTGTCTGTTCCCTGCAAACACAAACACACCAAAATACCAGTGCCATTTCCTGCAGCAGCTAAGTTTCCCATAGTTGAGTACTGATGAAGATTGGTGCTGCTTACTTCGTAGGACAGGCCAGAAGCAGAGCCCCGAGTGACACCATGTGCTTGTCTTCTTCCTATAATTTCCTCTTTCTGAGACTGGTCACATCTCACTCCAGCCACCTTGGCCAACATATCCTGAGCAGAGACACTGCTGTTGACAGCTGAAGCAGACCTGACAAAAAAAATATCACAGCACTTGGCTTTTCCAGAGAAAGACCTGTCCACAGCAAGCCAAGGGATGAGCAGGAGTCAAGAGTAACTGACTCTTTCTGAGCTCCCAGGCAAGGAGCTGCTCATGTCAGGCTGTGCTTCCCAGAAGACTTCTCTGGTTGGGATCGTTCTTCCAAGGCTCGCTTTGTTTTTTGCCATTTCCTAGCTCATATTTGACCAGTTAAGTTTTATCAGCCAGGGCCATAAATTACCATGACAGCTTCTAGGGAAACTGGGCCCTTTCGTCTCCTGCTCATTTCCTCTCTGTCCTTGCCATTGATCAAACCTGAGGAGTTTTAGACTTTTCAAAAGCAGAAACAAAGAAAATTCCAACCCTGTCTAATTGAGACATGGGTAAAGTTAAAAAGCAGCCGCCACGCATGTATTTGCCTCAATTAAATTGGCTCCTTGATATTTCTGATAATTCCTTTTTCTTGTTTCCTTTTTTTTTTTTATAGCAGCTTTATGATGAATGGCTGCTGTGATGTGCTGACATTTCAGCTTTTCACATATCCCACACCCTGTTAAATGATGGGGGCTCGAGCTCCCATTTGCAAGGAGCAAGAGGACCACAAGTTGTACTGCTAATCAATGGGGTAATTCAGCAGGGGTGCAGAGGGAGAGCTCAGAGCCTGGCTCCTGGCAAACACAATACCCCCCAGGAACCTTGAAAATGCTTGTATCCAATGTGCTCTGCACCTGAGAGCAAAGTGGCTCAGCTGAGTAGAGGGCTCAAGGCAGCAGTATCACTGCACTGCTTGAAGGTCATTAATTTGTGTCTGATGAAGAAGAAAAAAAGCAGTGAAAGCCAATGCTTTTCCAATGTGCGGATTGAGGGCTCTAACAGGCCCTGAAGAGCTGATGCTGGAGAGCAGGAGTTGTGTTTCAACCCATTAAGCCCTGGCCTGACTTCCAATGTCAAAAAGGAGAAGGATGATGGTGCTGAGAGCACAGTTTCCTTGCACAGGAGTTTGGAGGCCATACAGTAAACTTTGAACTGGAGGGAGTGTGAAGGATAACAGGCTTTGTTGGGGGCTGCCTCTGTAATAACAAGAGTTTCAGACATTGTAACAGTCTCTGATCCTAAGGGGAACTTCAGCACAGCAAACCTGGGTATAGGAATCAGTCACTGTGCTGAAAAGCGAAGGGCAGCTGCTCCTGGAGGTAAACAGTCCCAGCAGTGTAAGACAGCACCATATGCTAGGAAGGTGGGACTGATCCTTCCACTTAAAGGAAGCATCGAGAGTCCAAAAGCGATGAACTCAGGTAATGTTTAAAGATGCACCTAAGAGTACATCCTAAGTTGCATGAGCACTGTGATTGCTTGCCAAAAAGCCTCAAATTTCCATAGGCAGGTTTCTTGGTCAGGTCTCTGCTATGTCAGTCATTCTGTAGCTGGGGAGATCAGATAAGGTCATAGCCCAAGATGGGTGACGAGCTTTGTGCACCTGCAGGGGAAAGCATAGCTAAGGGGTGGGCTATCAGGATTCTCCCTTTCTGTCCCTGGTGCAGCATTTCTGAGCAGGGGTGCCAGCCCGGCATTTAGCATCTGAAGAAGCATCAAAGCACTGAACACCCTTTCATCTGAACAGGAGCAGAATCGACTCCCTTGTCGTCGAAGAGCTAGTTGCACAGTATGGTGTGTGCAGCAACAAACAAAAAGACACAGGTTAAAAATAACCCTTCCAGAAAAGGGCTGGAGAAGCTAACCTCGATCTTCTTATCAATGCCCAGCACAGCTCTACAATCAGTGGTATCAGGACAACTGAGGGTGCTGCAAAATGTGTACAAGAACAGGAATTTCTCAAGTCAGCTTTGTGAGCAAAGGTAACTTATGATGCAATTACACCCTGCCAGCAAGCACGGCAGCAGCAGGTCTCTGTTGTCTCTGGATTTCCGTTCCTTCCTAGATGGGTGTAGTTATAGTAAAAGTAATCCAGGCAATCCAAGCTACGCCACATAAAACAACAACAGTGAAAACAGTTGAAAGCTTTGCCTGCTGTGGCCATACTGTGCTTGTAGATGATGTTCCCAGTCCTAGGAACAGGAAAGGCTTCTCTAGGAGATCAGGATACCTACAATCACTGTGTTGCCTAACCAGTGTGGAGATGGAAGAAGTCGTGCTTACTATTTGGGAAGACTCAGAGCAGCAGCCTTCAGAGAAAGCAGCAGTGCTGGTAATTAGCTATTGCAGAAAGCACTCTGGTTTGGCACCACAACAGTAATGATTCCACACTGACTGGGACGGGAGCAAAGAGCAGCAAAACAAAGAGGAGAAACCCCCAGTCTGTTCCACATTGCCACCTGTCTTTCTGAAGCACCAGAAGAGACATACAAGAAGACATGAAAGAGCCCCTTCTTGGGCAAGTAGTGTCCAAACCCCTGTCTTTCCTGCTGCCCTGCCAAATCCAACACCGAGATGTACTGAACCAATAGTCTCCAACATAACTAAAACGTGGGATTAGCAGTAAGTATTTTCCCTGAACTAGAGGAGCTCCCAAAACAGGATTTGGGAGGCCTGGGAGGTCCAACAGAAAAGGATTTAAGGAGGCCTTGATAGGGGGCTTAGGGCCACAAGCCTCAGAAGGGGAAACACCAGAGGGACACATTGGCACAGCTCCCCTTGGCTGAGGAGTTTCTGGTGTGGGTACGTGTCTGCCAGCAAACACCCAGCTCTAACTAACCTGCTGGGCTAGGAGGAGGGACCAGCAGATCTTGTGAGGTCCTTTTTACTCCCATTTTCTGCAGCTGCTATGAAAAGGGCATCTTTGTAAATAAAATAAATCATTGTCTTAATTTTTCCATAACCAGAAAACAGGCTTAAGCAGAGCAAATAGATTTAGATATAAAACCCGAGGGACAAGAAGCTCCATTGGAGGCCATAGCTTTATTCAGTAACCCCAGCCACATCCTCCCTCCCCTGCTGAATAATTCAGAGCTTCATTTTCTTATCTGCTCTAATCGGGGTTTGTACAAACCAGCCCCGCTGTTAAGTAACATGAGCGAGATAAAGAACAACAAGGCATCTTCGTGCAGGGGGAGCCTCAGCAGGCAACATATACCTCTTCTTTGTGCTGCCACGCTCTGTGAGAGAGGAACTGGCGTCTTTCCTCCCCTCTGGCACATTCAATTCCCTCCATTTTCTCTCCATGCTCCTTTCTCCACAAGGATTCTGTATGTGCCTAGGCTGGCCTCTACCTGGAGTGGGGAAAGCCAAGCAGCACTGGGCGGGGGGAAGGCCCCAAGCTCTGTAATAGACTTTTCATGACATTTACTAAATCTTTTAGAAGTTTTCCTTCTTTCTGCGCTAAATATCAGTTGCTTAAGAAAACCTGAAAACCTGTAGAACAGTCATTAAGAGCTCCCTGGTGACTAGGTTAATTCACAGTAAATTACAGTCACTGCCAAGGAGATTGCAGAGAGGTTAGGAGGAGATTGGAAGTGGCAGGCAGCAAAGCACTGCAGCATTTACCAAAAAAAGAAAATAGAACAATAATCAAAACTCTCCCTTGTAATGAACAAGGAGGCCAGGCATTGAATGCACGTTGGAATATGGTCATTTCCAAACTCTGACAGATGCTGGTAAATACTGGGTTCGACATTGGGAAGTTTTCTGAGTGACAGGCCAGAAGTAGCCAACGTTACCATACCTGGGAAATGTAAGGAACAGCCACAGAGAGAATACACTTTTTGCAACTCTTGTTTAATGTGGTAGAACCCAGGAGTGCCACGCAAGAACCAAAATCTTGGCTGCACCAGGCACTGTACACACGGGAACTTGTTCTTCAGGCAGACAACAACCTTTTCCACCTTATCTTCTCCTTCCCTTTCTCCTCACCATCCTTCCGTCCTCTCCCATTTTGCTGCTAATGTGGTGGTACTAACCTTGTCACCAGCCCCATCATTGGTGGTGTTGTGAGCACCTGGGCTCTTTAATAGTGCAAGTGTTTGCTAGTGCACGGGGTGCACCACAGCTCAGAGGCAGGCACTCTAGGTGCATGATCCTGCTCCTGGTGATGACCAGGTAATTTTAAGCATAAAGTATGGGACAAGTTCCCTGTGCAAGTCACATCTCACAGAGCACACTTTGTCTCCTTTCTTCTGGCTCAGTTCAGAGCCCACATCCCCCCCACTCCAATGCTGAGAATAACTACATTTCCAAAATCACACTTGAGAGGGGGAAAAGGGGAAAATGCCACAATCCAGGCAATCCCCAAATTACTGAACAGTATTTGAGTCACATACAGTGTCTAAGCTCTGTGACAAAATTGTGCCTGGAGACCTTTTTGGAGAATGCCAGAGAGCAGTCTCCACTGTAGGACTGTCCCTAACTAACAGGGGACTGTGGCTACTCTGCTGCAAACCTTCACAGGGCTCCCAGAACAACTGTGTGCATCAAAAAACTGCCAGGATTTTTTCACCACAGCTGCCAGACACAAAAGACTCCCTTAACACACTTGTACAGTGTCTGCATCACTTCAAGAGACCAGTGCAGTGAGGACCAACCTGGCTCATAGTGTCAGTGTAGCCAAAAAGAGGACACGTGGCCAGTGTCACTATCCCGCTGTGGCTTCTCTGCAGCCTCCCACCCAAAATCTGTTTCCCTTCTCTTGATATTTCCAAGGTCTCTTGCTCCAGCCGCTGCTCTGGCTATCAGCCAATATTCAGATCCCTCTGATACTGTGGCTGTGGCTTCTTAGCGTACAAAAGCTCAGTATTCAACAGAGTCTCAGTAAGCTGGTAGTAGATCATCCTCCAAAGTGCTGGGGTTTCCTGCACAATTCAGCTCAATTCATTTTCCACCTTTCTTTAAAATGGGCAACAGGCAGCAAGGTATAGAGGCCCCTGGAAATTTGGATATCACCTCATCCTCCCCTCCCTCCTTCCTTTTCGTCCTCCCTCCCTCCCTCCCCAGCAGCCTCTGGGCTGCTGGTTCTTCTCATATGAACTTTAATTTCTGCTGTTAGTAAAATTTAACTGTACCAAAAAAATAATTTGTGCCTTTTTGTTTTCTTCCTGAAAATATACATATTAACCTATTGGAAAGGCTTCCTTTCTTCTGCCAACCGGTATCAACAGTCAATCAGAATCTGTCAACCTAGTAATTTTATCTTCTCCAACTCGGGTAGCCATGCAGTTGTCATGGGAACCAAAATAGTAACTATGGAATAGCTGCCTTAGTAACAACAACAACAGAAAATGTGTTGGTATAAAATTGCATTTGTAGTAAATTTCACTTAACACTTTAGAAATTAAACAGTTGTCGTGTGAATCCTGGAATTTCTAAATCCAAGGGCCCTCTCCAGGGAAACAGTGGCTTTTAAAGTTCCCCAAGGTCTAATCTGGTTGCTGGCCTCTCATGCTACAAGTTGAAAGAGGAGGAACAGAGGGAAACACATCTTTATTTTGATATGGGCATCTGTGTAGCATGAGATTAAGGATGCAGCAGCTTTATCCTGCTTGAAGAGGCAACCTGCATTCCTTATGTATAGAGCTAAATTTGTGATGTTGGGGAGAACTACTAACTACAGAGATTTTAAAGGCAGCTTGCTTTGGTCCATGTGAAGATCCAAAAGAACATGACCATGGGCAAACAGCAGAAAGGGAAACATGGAAATTGCTGTACAGGAACAGACCTGTGGTGCAGTACTCTGGGGCATATCCACATTTCAAAGGAAAATGCGTATTCTCAAAATGCTTTTGGTCACATATGCACAGATATTCACCTTTGCAGGATAGTCGATCATTCCCTTAATCCATTTGATGCTTACACTATATTCCCAAAAGCAAGAGAACAGAAAGACAGGGTATGTCTAAGAAGAGTACTTGCTCTTCTCTTTCTTTTCAGAGGACAGGTTTAATACACTTGGTGCTTTTATCCCCTCCAGACCTCTAGTTTCTGTCCTGTAACACCTTCAGAAATGGAAAAAGACAATCCTAGCTTCATTTTGTAAGTGACCTCTAAAGATTCTGCCAGATCTCCTTGCATTGCATAGACAAACATGACTCTCTTAACGGCAAAGATGAATAGCTGATTTCCAGGACAACTTTTTACATTCTCTGTCAAGGAGGTGACCTACTCAGCTGAGCGTCAACGCTACCCACAGCAGCAGGTTCAAACCCCAGCACTGTCTTCTCTGCTCTGCATCTGCTTATGGAAGACAAATCGTGTTCTCTACCACTGAAGTCAACAAGACACTCTGCACAGTTGAGAGGGGGGTTATAAGAGTCCCCCAAAGAGTAATGAAGTTCCTTAGAAAATGTCTTAGGGGTCCTTTTGAAAAGACAGCACTATTTGTTGCCATTTGCCAACACTACCAATTATATAGAAACCAGATCTGTCACTAGAAAGGTTGAGCCACAAGAGACTGGAGGCTGGAGAAGAAGTGGGGAAGTATCACTAGCTGCTTACACTGATCTTATACTTTTTCCTGCAAGGTCCAATTTTTGGCTCTTGACAGAGAAAAGATGCTGTGCTAAATAGATCTTTGACAGGCACAGTTTAGGTATTTTAATACTCTTCTATACGCATGCCCAGTTAGTTATTGGCCTACATCCAAGGAACAGTTTTATTGAATCAGTGCTGTATTAAAATTGTGAAACCATTTTGATAAAAAGGGGCTTGAGAGGTGTTTAATGTTTGTCTTTATAGAATAAGAGGTAGTTTAAAAATTTGTGCAATTGCTTTGTCACAGGATTATAATCCATTCACTTTAGCATGAAGACACCCTTTCCTGGGAACAATGCCATTGAGACTGTCAATTTGCAACAAAGGCCAGTGACCCAATATTCAACACCCTGCTCCAGCAGATGATGTCCCCAAGTAAACCACAATCACTTAAAATAGTATAAGTGGTGTACACAATTTAAGTGACCTTTCATCCAGATGAGTTTGTCCTAGTGACTAGTTACTTAGAGAGAGCACACTCAGAGGAGAGCAATGGTCAGAAAGGTCAAGAAAGCTTTCTGCTCTTCCATGGTCTGAAACCTTTTTGTAAGCCACAGGAGTGAGGATGCCTGTGATGCTCCAGAGAAATCAATAGGAAAATTCTGCTGGAGTGGTAACAAAACCTGTGTCATGTAAAGTGAATTTAAACGTAAGGTTTAATGTCATTATCTTAAAAGGGCATCTCTCTTCATTCTTACCAGCATCATGATAGTACAGTGGAGAATGGCCAGAAAAGGTGTTTCTCAAGAGATGTGAGTGCTTGAAGAGTTTGGAGGATTAACCTTTCAGTTTTAGAGACCGGGGCTCGAACATAGACGTTGGCATTAGAGAAGTGGCTATGAGTAAGTGAGGGCTGCAATGCTATCTGCATGGACAGAGCTGACAATGTTACAAAACAGTTTGTGAGATTAGACAGGAGCCACAGCAGAATCAGTGACAGAAGTAAAAAAGCGATTAGAAATTCTGCAGCTTTGAAGACAGAAACCAGGACATTAGCTAGAGAATAAGGTTAGTTTGCTCAGAGGTGTTCCTGTGATAATAAACAGGGGCCAGGGGTCGGGGCAGGCGGGGAGGGGGGGTGTCCTGGTTTCAGCTGGGATAGAGTTAATTGTCTTCCTATTAGCTGGTACAGTGCTGTGTTTTGAGTTCAGTATGCAAAGAATGTTGATAACACCCTGATGTTTTCAGTTGTTGCTA
>JAVJGG010000055.1:324304-341443 GCA_035590195.1 Aviceda cuculoides
GATCGGCGGGTGGTGAGCAATTGCACTGCACATCATTTGTACATTCCAATCCTTTTATTATTACTGTTGTCATTTTACCAGTGTTATCATTATCATTATTAGTTTCTTCTTTTCTGTCCTATTCAACCATTCTTATCTCAACCCATGAGTTTTACTTCTTTTCTCAGTTTTCTCCACCATCCCACCGGGTCGGGGGGAAGTGAGTGAGTGGCTGCGTGGTGCTTATGTTGCTGGTTGGGGTTAAACCATCACAGGGGGCTGTACAGCTGATCCAGAAAGCAGAACTGCAGGTTGGAGAAGGACTGGCCTTGGAGACATTTGCAGATCTAGGGTACCTCCATGCAAATGTTGTAGTTATTGTTTCCTTCCTCCACACTTTTACCAGTCTCTCTCTATCACTTGCCGTTTCTCCCTTTCATCTTGACATATGCAACCACTTTTCCAAGCAAAGGTGGGAGCGAGGCGAGAAACCTTTGCAGCTGTACCGCTCAGGAGAGCTGAGCACTAACCAGAATGTTCACATGAAGCCGTAAAGGATTAATCAACTTCAGTGACTCTGCCAAACTTCTTGTGTTTTCCCGTGTCTATGAACCACGCCCCTTCAGCACCTGAAAGATGATTGCTACCGTTCTAATTTCTAAAACATACAAGAGAATTATGACTCCTTTTTGCATCAGGGAGTAATGGGTTGATCCCAGTGTTAATGATGCCTGGCTACTGCCTATAATGTTCTCCTCTAATCCTCAGAAGGTTTCCATATCCCACATACACTATAATTAAAATGTTTTAGAGAGAGAATTAAGCCCAAGAACAAAGAAACAGGAATATTCCATAAATCCACTAAAATCTACTGGGATAAGGAAGGCTTCAGGAAGGGAAAAGGGAGAAAATAAAGCTATTTCAGAAGACAAATGGGGCATATCATAGCATGTGTATGAGAGCCAGTTTGTCACTGTCCCTCAGTGCCACCTCTGGCTCAGGAGGTCCCATAGCTACAGACCACAGGCAGCCAAGGAGAGCACACCAAGGAAGCACCATCGCCTAATGGCTTATTTCTGGTGCTCTCCTCTAGGCAACAGCTGCTGCCAGATTCTGGATCCTGAGCAAAGTGGCTCTTGGGTCTCACCTAGAGCAGCTGTTTGGATGGTCACATCCTGTATTCCTGGAAGGCAGCTCTGACTACTGTGGCAGGTACACCTGCCCCAGCAAGAAATGAAACTTCTCTGGGCAAGGAGGAGAGGAAAAAAACCCCAAGCCCTAGAGGCCACAGATTGAAAATTGAACTGACCAGTCGAGATGTGCCAGGTACACTGAAGTGTTGGCCTTTTGGCCAATGGAGATTAAAATGACCACAGATCAGATTTGACAAGGGTATAAATGGGGCCCCACTGGAGGACATTTTGAGTCAGTCCTCCTCGGAGCACCAGGTCTGCAGCTGGGGATTCTCCCCTTAGGTCAGGATGCTGCCGTAGGTAACTCCTCAAGGTTGAGAGCCCTCATCTTTTAGGTGAGTGATATGTGCATTTTGAGTCATCATTTTTAAATCTTAAGAATTCTTAAGTCGGCTGTGTAGTACTAATTCCCCTTACACCATTGAATCTGTGGTTCACAAATGTTATCAGACTTCTAACTAACTTTTTACTGAAGAATAAATCTGATTTTTAACAGCTGCTGGATTTGATTGTGTGGGCCTCTGTAACAACTACATGAGCTGGAAAGGGAAGATCTCAGCCCAGCATGAAACACTATGAGCAGTTCACAGCGGCTGTGCTGTAAAAGTGTGTGTTTACCTTTGACATGTCCAAGAAAATGTTGCTGAAATCAGGTCTGCAACTGCTGACCTATTTCCACAGTTACAGAGCACATGATTTTTGAGGAAAAAGTGACCAATTGATGCCAATCTTCCCTTATCTCAAGATAAGGAGCTAAACAGGGAAGGCACCTCCTGCATGGCTATGGGCAATATTCCTTGCAATGCGGTAGCACTCAGGTGAGGGAGTGGGGAGTGAAGCCCTGTCTCAGCCACACGCACATCCCAGCAAAGGCAAAGAGCTCAGCTCCACTTGCATAAGAAGGTGTCTGAATGCCACCAGCAAGAGGAAACGCAGGCCCAAAATGTTCTCGCTGCCCAGCTTCATGCAGCACCATACTTATCATTTGATGCAATTATGTCATTAACTAATTTGCAAATTTGCATAGAACCATTAATTTAATCTTTAAATAAATAGTATGGATTTAGCACTGGTAAAAACACTCCGGATTAACTGCTTGGTGAATGAAGCCCTCCACTTATCTGTGAGACAGCAGCAGGACAAGCTTTATCCAGACGCTGACCTGCCAGCACACTGAGACCTTGATTTGACAGATAAGTGCACAGCTTTATCTGAGGAGTTCAAGGAAGGAGCTCAGCTCTCTGGCTTAGGCACCTCGTAATCTCTCTTGGTCCAATTAGCATACATCAGGGCAGAAAGTTTTCGTGGTGGGCAGCTGGCACTGAGACTCACTACAGTTGCTGCACTTGAATCTCAGTATCCTTGGAATTGAAGTGACTAGTGAGCTGTCACAGGGAGCCAGAAATGGCCCCTCTACAAAATGAATGCTATGCAGTTGTGAGCAGCCACAGCTGAATAACACTTTCACACATTCTCCCGCTGTCTTATTGTCCTATGCCACCCACCTCACTTAAGCTATTTATACCGTGCTCTACACAACATGCTCATATCTTCTTAGAGACAGGGAAGACAGACAAGGCATCTGATGGTTGCGTTATGACAGCTCAACCAATTGGATTATCCTGACTGCTTGGAAGCTGCCCCCACAACCACTGCTCTCTTGCAGAGAGAGGTGGCAGTTGGGTTGAGGAGGGGCAGAAGATAAGGTACATAAGGACGTACCTGCTTGGTGGTGGATGGAGATAGATTCCCTCATCTACCTGTCATAGCTGGGCGGACTGACAGCCAGCAGACCTTCTCCCTTTGGCTGGAAAAACCACAGGGCCTACACCACTAGAGGAGGAGGAGGAGGAGGACGATGATCCAGGCTCTTGCTCTGCTGCCTTTGTGAAATCCCAGGACTGTGACATAACCATGACAACTACCACTCTGCAGTCAGGGGAGTGAATACTAAAAGACAGTTGTGGCCAGCCATGAGGAACAGGCAGACAAAAATCAGAGGTAGAAAATTAACAGGAAGGGGATGACTTCGCAGTGTGTGATGTGAAAATAGACCCCGCTGCCTTGTGCTACTGCCAGGGAGGCATGCTCAGTGGCCGAGCACACCTGGACCAGACAGTTGGCTCTCGGCTGCTCCTGTTATTCTCTGCAAACCTTCAGCATGACTCTTGACAGAAAAATTACCAAATGTAATGCACTTGTGACTTAGTTAATTTGCACCTGTATCTAATTTCAGACTTGCTAGAATAACAGAGCAGTTCCGTAATCAAAACAGGAGGGAAAAAAAAAAAAAAAAAAAACCCACATCTGCCCGGCACTGGCTGCTGCAGGGAAAATTGCCCCCAGTTCACACAGGGACTCTGTGCAAGAGCTTTTCATGAAGGTCGCAGCAGGATGCAGAGGTTTCCCTGAGAACGGACAAAGCGAGACCCCATGTGTGGGACTCGAATGAGCCCATGGAAGTTCAGAGCAGCAGCTGGCAGCGCCATGTTCCTCCCTGCTTTCCCAGGCAGGAATTGCTTCAGTCTCCTAAATGCATCTGCATTTTCATTTTGGGAGATTGTTCCAAGCAGTTTACAATTGCCTACTTGTGGCTAATGGCCATGACTTTCTGGATGCCACAGGTTACCACGTTTCATCATCAGAGAAAGCACTAATGAGACGAAGTCCCTCTGGCCCATGGTTGTGGCTCATTAGGGTACTAGTCAGAATGCCTCAGTTTCCCCTCCAAGTTCAGGGGAGCCACAGTAGTTGGAGTTCATGTGTCATTTTTAATCCTCTCCCTCAGTCTCTGCAAGGGTCTAGATTCTCCAGGGTATTCAAGTCCCAAAACAAGAGATTTAAGAAAGTTAAAAACACTGCTTTTGCAGTTTTCCCAGGACCTTTACCCACCCTGGTGCTGGGGTACTCAGCCAGGTCCACTCAGCACCTGGCCACCACACCGTGTGGCCCACAGACCCTGTCTGGACTGTCCATGGGACCTCAGGCTGGCCTCAGCCAGGGCCAGCAGCTGCCTCTCCTTCATTGCCTGGTGCAGAGCTGTGATGGCAAATATGTTCTTTCTGATGGAAATCAACAGGGAAGAGCTTTGATTTTCTCCTTGACTAACTTCTCTGTCCAGCCCTCCCCAAAGAGATCCTATCTGTCTGCCTCGCTTTCTGCTGTCCCCTCCCTGCGTGGATCCCAGTGCACCATCTCCAGATATCCCTTGCATCCTGACATCCCTTAACCTAGGTGCAACACTACCCTATCACATGAACCACTCTTACACTAAACCCTTTCAATCCATATCCAACCTTCTTCCTACACCTTCCTTTGATGGTGTCTGCCATTCCTGTAGCACAATTTCCCAGCTCCTTCCCCAGCGAGAGTGGTGACTGACCCCAGACATCTCCTCCCTGCAGCGAGCTGGAGGCAATAAAGACACACATACAACACAGAGCAGCCTGCACTTTTCCCGTTTGAAAGACCATCAGTGTACGACAGAGCTGTATAGAGAAAGCAAATCAGGACATAAAACTTTTTGAGATCTTCAGATGAAAGGGGTTAGTAAGTCATTAACATCAACTTCTTTGGCTGAGACACATGTTAAGCACAGGAGTGGGAATATGGAAGTCTGATGTTTTAACCTTGGCTTTCTCACTGACCCCACATCTCTAACCCTGCTTATGCATTTTAATACCTTTGCCTCAATTTCTTGTCTACAAGGACGCTCATCCTAACCGCCCTGCCTTGCCAGGCTTCTGTGGTTCTTTAATTAGGCACAGCCTGTGGATCAATGTAAATGTAAAGAGCAATATGTAAGCATTATCTATTTATAATAGCCTCAAAACTCAGAGTCCTACAGTAGCAGGTGTACCACAGCAATGTGCTCACTGGGGAAATGGGTCCCTCCACCTCACAGCCTTGCTTCTCTCCACATGGAAGCACTCCGTTGGGCAGCCTGTGCAGGGGATATCTACTCATTACAGCTGAAGCTGAAGGCTGAACCAAGAGGAAGGAATTTCAGATGCTGTCTCAGGATGTCCTCACACCACAAAGGCATCTATCATGCTATTATCCAAAAGGTCTTCTCTGTAGTAGAATACAATCCTAGAAGGCTATTAGAAGGCTACTCACCAAAGGAGAACGGTGTGAAGCACAACAAATGATCCATGCTGATCATCCCACTACTGCTGAAACTTCCTCCCAGTGATGCCCTCCAGCCAAAGAACTTGGAGAAAAATCTGGGTGAAGGGTATGCACTTCTGTCTTCAAAGTGACAGTTGAAGCCACCATTCTTGGCCTGCCACAGGAGTTCAAAGGCCTGGAGCAGAGCATGCCAGGATTCACACCAGAACCACAAGAGAGGAAGACCTACAGGGAGCGAGGCAAACTCAGGGCACTGAGTGCTGTCAAGGACTTTCTTTGTATCGCAATTGGCTCCAGCAAGCCTTCTTCTTTGGTCAGCTAAAGAACTGTTTCATATTCACAGTACCTATGCAGAAATTCTTTCTTTTTGTCATTTCTATGCCAAATAACTGTTATGTGATACACTCTTTCTATGCTTAGAAAAAAACCACTAGCACAGAGAGCCTGGAGTCCTCTCAAGCCACTGTGACTCAAGAGTAGGTAATTACCTACAGTCCTCCACCTGTGAGACAAGCACCTACCTGTTGGCACTCATCAGTCCCAGCAGAGAGGCCAAGGCTCGAATACACCAGGGAAACCAAACATCTAGTCCCTAAAGGCGGTGCCTCCAGGGCAAGGCTGAAGGCATATTAGCAATACAGTGTGGGAGAGCTTTAGTTTATCTCAGGATCCAGAGCTATCAATCCAGCACTGCAGTGGGGAGATGCAAAATCTTTAATTAACTTTTGTGTGTTTGCTTCCAGCACTGGTGGAGGTGGGTGGATGTGATTGTGACTCAAGGGAGGATTCTCCCCTCCCCCTGCTTTTGAATTCCCAGGCAATTAGTGCTCTGTATAGAGCAACATAAATATAGCTCCTCAAACGTGGTGGGTTTTAGTTTGGTTTGGTTTTGTTTGGGGTGGGTTTGCCCTCCTACCTGTTCTATCAAATGCCAAGCAATTTATGGACCACTTTGCATGTGTTTGCACACCCTGTTTGCATCTTAACTGACAACCTACATGGTTTGTTAATTAAAATTTTATTGGCTTTTCCATAAGTGATATACCTACTGTAAGTGAGCACAGTTCAGTACAGATAACATGTGGTTTGTTTAGCTATCTTGCAGGAGATTATTTCTGTTATCATTGTAAGTTGATTATTGTAATTATTGAAAGAGAGAGGGCTGAGAGAGAGCATGCAGAAGGAAAAGAGGGGGGAATTAAAAGATAATAAAAGATAATAACAGTCTCCTTTGTTCTTTTTTTCTTTCTCTTGACAACCTACTGTACATGCTAAATTCCAGTTTAATGTTAGAGTCAATCCCTCCTGCTGCTAACACACCCCCGTCAATAACACAAGGTCTTTAAACTCTAGATGCCTGCGATTAACTTTGGTACCAAAGAAAGCCAGGAATTGTCTCTCTTGTTAGTACTACCAGCCCTGTGAGTATCTCAGACTGCTGGTTTTCGCCTCTTTATTCTGAATTCACTTGACATTGTAAACCCTCTTTAAAAAGTGTACAGCTTAAACATACACAAAATTAAAGATAAGCATTATGTATGTGGGACATGTGTGTGTGCATGCATAAAAAGACTGGAGGAGAGAGATTATACACTGCACCAACAACCATGCTGTCCTGCCATCATTTTGAGGCCAATGTGTGGGACAGGAAGGTGGAAACCCCTGAAGACCAGTCCCTATGCTGTTGGTGAAACACTGTGCTACCTTGCTCTAGTCAGGAGAGACATATGTTCCAGGGGCAGTGGACATTCCCCACTCGTGTGAAGCAATCTGCAGATGCTGGGCATCTCTGTAAGGAAGGTGCTAACCGTCCCAGATGAGGAGATTCTTTTCCACACTTCAGGGAGACACTGACCAATGCTTACAACAACTGGAGGAGGATATCAGAGAGCCACCTCTACCCCATGTCACCTTTTGCTGCAGTGGGAAATGGCAAAATTCTCGTTTAATTCAGACAGTGCTGATAAGGTGACTTTTTTAGATAGTTTGATCCAGGCTACTAAGGCTTTCAAGGACTGAGACTTTGAACTTGACTACATATTCTCTTAAAACTTGAGAGGAGGGGATGGCGCAACCAGCTTGAGTTCCTGAAGTGTTCTGGGCTGCAGCAATGTCTCCCACACCCTGCTGACTTTATGCTCAATTGGGTTAGCAAAAAAAGGAAAAGCATAGGTCCTCGTGGGACAGCACCACATCCAGGCATTACCATAAGGGTGTATGTTCATGTCTCTACTAACTGGGTATGTCCCACTGAATCATTCCCACCAGATAGCAACCTCCTTCCTCAGCACAGGCCGGCAGGGTTTCATGGTTAACAGTCAAATGCTGCAGAGAGATACAGCAGGAAATCTGTCCTCTAGCCATCAAAAGCAGAAGTGCCACAAAAGCAGTTTCATCTAACGTGCCGGCCTGACTCCAGCTGGAGCCCCTGTGTCATTCCAGGAATACTGCGAGCAGCAAACCTCACTCGGGTCAGGGGGTCAGTGCTGAAGCTATCCAGCTACCAGCTATTCAGATGCTTCTCAGAAAATCCTCCCAACAGACCAAGCCCTGCAAAACTGACCTGAAAAATAAAACCCAAGAAATCAATGCTGTGCTCTTTATAGTTTCTTTGTGGTAAATAAATACTGCATTACCTACATGGTGCTCACATGAAAGTATTTTCCCCACTATGGGTAGTTACTCACTTCAGCGTATTTGGCGTTTGCTTCCCCTCTTTGCCAGAGGACCTGATCTGTGATGTTGCATGAAACTTCAAAATGAAGTGCAGCTCTCCGTTCCCTCACACGGAAAAGGAGACTAACAAGCTGCATACCTTTGCCCACCTTTCCCAGGGAGGGAGAGCTACAGCCCATGTTATTGCTTTATAATGACATGACTATTCACGGTTGCAAAAGTTCTTGCCAGGGTTCCTCTAGTGAGGAGGAGAAAGGCAGGAGTTAAGACTTTGAAGGTCAAAACAAAATGAACGAACTAGGAGAATGTTTTTTCCGCTGAGGGGGGAGATGGGGAGAATAAGCCCCTTGAGATCATTCATGAACATAAAAAAGCAGTAGGGATCAAACTAGATTATTTTGATTTGAGGGGAGATCAAACTGTTAATATATTAAAGAATAACCAATTTTACCATGCCTTCATTATATAGCAGTGCCCATCCTGACCTGCATGCGGGAAGCAAAGGAATGAAAGAAACTGCAAGGAAAATATTTTTAAATTAACCCAGCTTTCTCAAACCACCTTGAATAAGCAAACAAACAAATAAAAAAGCCTGAACCGTCACTCACTTCTTGGGTGCAAGCTCACATCAACTTTTATCTTTCAGAATTGATTCGCTTGTTTGTGTTGCTTGCCATTTTTATTTTTTTGTCCCTGAAAACATTGTAAAAAACAACTAATAGGGGTACAAAATAGTAAGTTTTATGTACATTGCGGAAACTTGTAAATGGTGCAGTTTGTTAAGGTCTCTGACGTTCCCTCAGCAGTGTGTCAGGTTTGTCTAACACCTGGCCCTTGAGTTACAGTTTTACGGTGCCGATTTATAGCGTTATAAGTTTAATATAGTGGTGCATTGTAAAAGGGCTTTTTTTCCCCCTTAATTAATATTTTAGACCCTAGGAAAACACCACAAGGGCAGATGGCAGGAGCAGGGGTATAATTCACAGCGTGCCTGGAGCACAGCCTGGAAAATCGGTTCCTAGTGGTGGGCCGGGAAGAGCCCCAGGGCTCGGCTCGGCTCGGCTCGGCTCGGCTCGGCTCGGCTCGGCTCGGCTCGGCTCGGCTCGGCTCGGCTCGGCTCGGCCCGCCCCGCCTGCCTGCCTGCCTGCCTCCCCCTGCCGCCGCTGCAGCCTTCCCCCAGCTCTCAGCCGCTTTCCCACCGCTGCTGTTCTCTGTCTCCCTCCGCCCTGGGAGCCGGGCACTATTTCTCCTCCCCTTGCCCTGTGCGCTGGGTGCCTGTGGAATGCTGCGCGCTGCGCCCGGCCGCGGCGGCAGGATACAGGCGAGTCCGACGCTCACTATAAGAACCTCCTTGTGAGAGACGCCATTTTAAGCCTCTCGCTCGGTTCGGCGGTGGGAGCAGCAGTAGCGGCGCTCGGGGCAAGGGGAACTAACATCGCCGCCTTGTACGGTCGCCACCCAGGAGGAGAGCGGCGGGGGCACCGTCGTAAGCAGAGAGCCGAGCGAGGAGGAGGCGGGGGGGAACAAGGAAGGAAAGACGGACCGGACCGGGATCGCCCGGGCGGCAGCAGCAGCAGCCGGAGCCCGGGGAGACCCTGCACTCTCGCTTCCCTGCAACGTTAGTGCTACTTTATCCGGCGGGAACCCGGGGCGAGCCCGGGCCGGGTTCCCCCCTCCCTTCCCCTTCCCTCAGCGGCCGCTGGTGCCCCGGAGCGGGCGCTGCGTCCCGCGGCCGTTTGGGGGTTCCAGGGTGTGCCCGGCGCTGAGGCGGGAAGGACGGGGGTGGGGGGGGGCTGCCTGGGTGGGAGTGGGGCTGGGAGAGAGGTGTGGGGGGGTGGGAGCAGGAAAGGAGGAGAGGGCTCTTGTTTTGGGAGGTCCGGACAGCTGCGTGGTTGCAGGAGGCGGCAGCTGCAGCTCCCGAGGTGTCTCTTGGGAAGCTCGTCCTGGGGCCGGGGGCTGGTTGCTCGGGTCTGCGGGAGAAGGCGAGTCTCCGCCGCCCGGGTCTCTGCTCCCGGCTGCGTTTGCAGCCGAGGCCGGAGTGCTTCAGTGCCTTTTTTTTTTTTAAAGGGCGGGGGGAGGTATTGGCTCGCCGGTGGGCTGCAGACCACCGTTGGGGAAGAGAGCAGGGGACGGGTTTATTTGTCCCCAATATAATTAACTAATCACGGTCACCGCAGTCAGCGGGAGATAACTAATCTTTTCCTTTGTGGGTTTTCGGTCTTAGTTGCATGCATATTTGCTGGAGACGTTATGCTGCTTCTGGGTGTCACCTAAATGAAGCTCCCTGGAGCTGGGAGCAATCAAATTAAGTTTTTAACAACCACGTTACCAGAGTCTTGTAGCGAATGACTTAGGACTTGGGCAGTGTGGGGGCTTGCATGCTGCAAGGGGAAGCGCCTGCTGCTTTCTGTGGCCGACTGGGTGGGCGACGGCGGCTCCAGCCTCCCAGACTAACGTACTTTTGAGGTGTGTGAAGCAACTTGTTGTTACTCCCAATAGGATATAGGGCACTTGTTTATGATTTCCCGTGGAACAGGGAGCTACATATGTGGTGTGGTTTTGTCTTGGTTTTTTTTCTTTTCCTCCGAAAAGCTTAGTTCACCTCTCTTCTGTGTATAATTAGCTGCTCCTGGAACAGTGAGGTTTCTTAAATGTAGAAAAACCTTAAATTCTTCCCTAGCTAAAACTCGATGTGGGACATCGGGCTGCTTCTTTTTGGATGTCTTCCTGAAACACTTTACTGGAGATTATACCTTCTGGGAAGATAGGACAGGCTGTGAAGGTACTACGGGAAACTTGTGGCTTTAGGAACAGCAGTGTTGATCTTTGTAATCAGCTACTTCTTGATCTCTTTCTCATGGAGCAGCCATTGTTCTGACACTGTGTATATTCCAGACATCTGTGGTCCTCCCATCCCCCAAAGTATGCAAGTGGTGAATGGAAAGAGGCTGAGCTGGTATGCTGAGGTCGATGGACGGAAATCAAGGAGGGGTTTTAGTAAAACAGGATCTTTATGTGCTGAGACTATAGGAAAGGCAAAGACGAGAAAAATACCTGAAAGAGTATTGGGTTTTTCTTGATACTAAGTTTGGACATACCAGAGAGCAACTTACCAATTATGATTTTGCTTCTGAATGACAGAAAGGTACTACTGCAAGGCTTTAAAACAGCACAAAGGGAAAAACTTAGTAGTGTTTATTGGGCTAAGTTATAATGTGAATATCAAGTGAACGACTGTCCAGGAACCTGATGTTAATCTTGCACTTTGAATAAAAAGGTGCTGACAGCTGCAGGTATGTGGCTACTGTGTCGATTGCCTAATGTCTGGTACTGTTGAAAATTAGGCTACTTAAGTGTTAAGATCAGGCTTTAAGGCTCTCTAAATTCAGCCATTTGGCATAAAATCATATCGGGTGTCTTGCCATTCTGGGGTTGTTCTAAAGAAATGTTGTATTTGCTTGGCCATTAGTTCAGATGTTTTCTGTTTAGGTATAAACTAATTGGTGTGGGAATGTTCATGTTGGTCTGCATGGCTGACCATTTCAAAGAGTCTAGGGGAGAAGTAAGTAAAAACATGTTGATGGAAAGGACAATACAATGCACAATAGCTTCTAAAAGCAAGGATTTAATACCAAGTAAAGCTTGATTGAGAAAGTTCTTCAAATGTTGTTACAGCTTTAGTAAACCAAGCTTCCTTTTTCTTGCCTAAGCAATAAATAGGCTGGGCTGCTTGCTTGATATATAGTCTACTATGAACTAGTGTTTTGCTTTGACTACATGGTGTGTCAGTAACTGGCTTATCAAATCTTGGCCACGAAACTGGATTGTCCCTAAGACATATGGTTTCTTTGTGAAATGGATGTTGGTTTTTCATCACCAGAAACTTGAGTTTAACTCTTCAGAACACAGTACCTCAGAAAGTTAATTCAGATGTAAAGACAAGTTAGTACTAGTGGCCTTCTTAACTAATTTTGTAGTATTTTGAGGGGTGGAAAGGGAAGTAGCAAACTTCAGTCTTATAAACTGAAGTCTGAATGTGCAGTCTGAAACTCCTGGATAAGGATGTTTCTGCAAAATACTGTCTAGTAGGCAGACTACTGTGCAAATACAGCAGTAGTCAAAATCACTCATGTCAATTCATAGCTAAAGCTGGTAATGCAGGGCTTGTAGTGATCATGCAGTTGCTTGCAGCAAAACTTGTTCTGGGACTCTGTCAGGCTGCATACCATGGCAGGAAAATCAGGACTGGCCTTTCTTATCTTGAACATCATACTTCATGAAGCCTGATAAAACTTTGAGGAAACTGTGCAGGCAGTTGAGACTTGTCTTTGGGTCCTCACAGCATGCATTTGGAAGCTCTGAGCCCCCTGCCTTGCTGGGTGACTGTGGTAACTTAGAAATGGCACTGCATTAACTTTGCGAAATTCTACAAACTACTTGGCAGTAAGTATTGCATGTGACTTTTCCTGTCTTGATAAAATGATTATCCTGGTCAGATAGGCAAGGCAATATTGCTGACTTTCTAGTTAAGCATTGGAAGACTTGTTTTGGGGGTGCTTTGATGTTGTGCACCAACTGAATTGGTTAGACTTACCAACAGAAAGTAGCCTGACAGTGGTTAACTTGTAATATCCATTTCTGGCACTTGATTCCAAGGTAAAACTTGCTATAGCCTGTGATCAGGCTTTAGCCCAAGAGGGTAATGTCTTAATATGCTAGTGTTGTGTGGCCTGTGTTGCCTCTCAGAGAAGAAAGGAGCCAGAAGAGCTTTTTCCACTGAAAGGCAACTTTGAGTGTAAGAGAGAACTAATCAAAGACTTATTCTGGTGTTTTTTTCTGTATGGAACACCAAATTGATAAGGTGAGCAGGTAAAATGTATATCTGTAGCTCAACCTGCCCTCCTGAATCTGTTCACTCTGGTTTGATGTGAAAGCAAATGTGTCCTATGCTTTTGCTGCCTTGGGAAGTATGGGTGCAGATGTTGCTTTACAGCTTCCATTACAGAAGAACTTTTTGTTGATGTTCCAAGTTGCTTTAGGAAACAATGTACACTGGCTGGATTAGTATTGCAGAAGTACTTGCTGTATTACTTAATACTAAATCAACTCTGGAGCCTTGTTTAATAATTAATTCCCTTAAAGGTTGAAAGAGTTAATTTAGTGTTCTAGGTTGCTGTTTTTAAAAAGGCAGTATGAGCTAGCTGGATCTTAGTGGAGTTGGCAAATGCACAGTGTGCACTGTAAGTATATTTGCTGGAACTAGCATTTCTAGGCTGGCTTACTGTGCTAAATAGACTTTTATAAATTGGAGAAGTTTGCCAACTCTGCACCAACTGTAGCAAGTAATTCTGTATTGTCCTGGCAACAATTCAGGTGCCCTCCAGTGGCCAGAAATCTTAACATCCTAAAGGTGCTGATAAATGCTGTTGCCTTAATTAAAAGTGGGTTGAAGAAACATCTTAAAATGTCAGACTTCATTAGCATGTTTGTTGCTTAAACAGTACTTTTTGGAGTGTCAGTATGTCTTACTGTAAATACATAGTTATTCTGACAGACAGGCAAAGGCAGCCACTTTCAGATTCGTAAATATTTCATGAGCGTCAGTGCGATTATGACTAATCATCCTGGTTTCTTAAACCATGGAGATTCATCCTTAAAATCCATGTTCCAGGCTGGCTACATAGTTGCAGCCTAAGAAGAAACTAGATTATGGTTAGATACTTATTGGTTTGGAGGGGAGATTGCTAAATTGTTGTATTAGAGTGGAAATGAATGTGTTAAGTTCTACCTACACTGTATGTAAAGATACTTCTGTAATGCAGTGGCTTTCAACCTTCTTCTTAGTGATGTAGGCAATCATGATAAATGACTGCAGAACCATTAAGTACCTTGTTGACACTCAAAGCTAAGTGGGCAGGAAGCTTGAGTGCTGGCAGTGGTTTGTTGCTGAACTTTATTAGTGTTAAATGAAGTGTAGTATAATATTAAAGTTCTCTAAATGGTCATGATGGCAGCTTTTTTTGTATGTGGCTAGGTAAGACTAAAGAATGATACTAGACCTTGGTTACTGCCATCTCTACTATGGATATCTTACTGAAAGTAGGGGCAGATGGACCAAAAGCTGCAAATCAGTGCAAGTTTTAGGTGGGTACTGCTGGCAATCTAAGCCTTAGCTACAAACACTTGCTCATGCCTAACTGAGAAAGGCGGGAGTATGCATAATATAGATACATAACTGTGTCCCACAAATAAGAGATGGTAACTCTAAGCTGTGATAATAAAACTGCTCTTAATGTTTTGCCCAGCCATGAAGATACTCAAACATAATGCTGCATGAAACCCTAATTGGAAATGCTTGCTGGTGACCAAAAGATCTCAAAGTAAATCCACTGCTGAACAGAATTGACTTAGTAACTGTTTTGAGGTTACTTGCATGAGTTGGTGGTGCTTAGTTGGTCAGAACAATTAAGACATAAGAGTAATTGGGTTGATAATCTTATGAACTTAATGCAAGTTCATAAACTTGAAACTGTCATACTTGTCCTTTTAATACTGAGCTGCAGACTGCTGTCAAAGGATTGATATGTACATTATGTGGAGAAGATTATTACTTCTGTTCTCAAGGTGGATGTGTAACAAACACCTGATTGGTAGTTGAAGCAGTTCCTCACATATCATCTTAAAAATTAAGATTTTCATCAGCTCCTTGCTTGGACAGCAAAGAAAGATATGTAGGTACTTGGAGCCAATCTTGTCTACTAATGAGGTGATAGATTTTGCTAGTGTTGCAGTATACTTGTCAGTGAAAAGCTCTCTTGAACCATTACTTTTAAACATGACCTGATAATTTCTCTGTCAGCTTGAGCACAGCTACTGCTTGTAGCTCTTGGAAACAACCAGAGATTTCTGTAGAGGACAAACAAATAGCCAGTGCAGAAAGTAGCTGTCTTTGAGAAGGTAACTTTGTTTTGTTTGCAGATCTTGTTAGAAGCTGCTGGTATACCTGCCCATGATTTTGAATATAAAGGATTGTGTTGACAGACCTCTTGCAATTCCTGAATGTTTCTTAAGGTAAAGGGCAAAATAATTGTGCTGTGGATCCAAACACTGTAACTTCTGTGAAGTGACAAGATCCAGTGCTGTCAGATTTCAGCTGCTACAGTGTAAGTATGGTTTTAAGTAGCAAAGCGTATGGGACTATGTGAAAAGATGTGGTCTTCACGTTGCATAGTATGTCCAGCCATGTGGCTCTGGCAGCCTTAGGCTCTGGCTAACATCAAACAAAATTCTGTAGGGCACCACTGATAGTTGTAAGAAATTAGGTGGTAGGCTAACTGCTACTGAGTACCTTCTGACCTCTCTAGGTATCCTATCAATATGTAATTTCCACCAAAGTTGCTCTAAAATGTCTGTCAAAGAATAAAGTAGTGCGCATCAAAGGTATTAGAGGACCTTTATATGATGTTGCCAGCTTCATTTTTGGGGAGGCTTCCTGGCAGGTTCTAAAGTTTGAAAGTTCATCTCTTGGAATGATTGTGCAGATCAGTGCCTGGGTGAACTTTATTACTTTTTTAGTAACTTAACTGATGTGAGTGTTCTGAATTCTCTCCCAGGTTCTTACCATTTTGTAATTAGTTATCTCAAGTATTTGTTGGCTGACCATGGCTCTCAGACCAATGTTAACTGTTGTTTTACTGAAACTTCTAATGGGTTGTTTTTAAAAGGATACTTAAACCTTAGTACCCGTGAAGACCCTGACTAATTGCACAAGCTGTTAGTGCCTAAATGCTGTGTTAGTTGCTCAAAAGTGCCTTGTTTCAGTGACACTCGATGCCAGCAGCTGAAAGATAACCCATCTGGCAGTGAAAGCTCACCAAGTCCATTTCTGATACGTTTGTTACCTGAACTTTTGGTCAGTGGATAAAGTTGCTCTTTGGTGATCAATTAAAACTACCTATGTTCTGGGTGGCATTCTGTACTTAGGATGAGCAAAACAAAATGTGGATCTTATTACCCTTATGTTAGTCTCAACTGCACTTGAAACTTAATGAGTTGTCACACTTGATCATTTGGCAAGCTGGCTAGGAAGTGCGATTCTTTACTAGCCTGCTGTCCCTTTTGGGAAGAAGGAGAGGGTAAGCCAGGCGAGTGTCCTGTAGTATCAGAACACTCTGTAGTGTTCCAGTCCTAAATGAAAGTGAAGTGTGGTAGAATGGAGCCTTACAGCTGTGTTGTAAAGTTCTTGTGGCCTGTTTCCCTCCCCTCTGCCATGTGTGCTTAAGGCTGCATGGATTCAAAGATGAGCCTCAAGTTTTCTGACGTTACAGCCGGAGTCTTTCCTTCACTAGACATTTTTTGAGTAATAAATCCTTTTAATACAGCTAACCCAGTGTTTAAGTCTAGTCAAGACTACCAGATGCCTGCACTTCAGTTCCATTAAGTAGTTGTAATCAACTTCGAGAAGTCTAGCAAGAACAGAAATATTTGCATGCTGTTTGCTTTAGGTAATGAGCATGTGAATAGAAACTCTACTCTGTGCTCTTAATTGGTCTTAGATTGCTGAGATGACTGAAAATAGACAGGCATTAACACTTTATTTTGTGATGTGGCATCAAATGAACTCTTATTAAAAAAAAACCACAAAAAAACCAACTTGTAAAAGCTAGCGTAGAGAAGCTCTTCTGCCTTTATGTTACGGAAAGGAGTTCTTAGATAATTTCTAAGGCAGAAGACAAAGGCTGGAAGGCCAGAACAATTGATGTAATAGCAAACTGGGATGCCTGAAGGAAAAAAGAAATAACGATGTGGAAATAAAGCAGCAAAAAAACAGTGGCTGAAAGCAGAGGTCACTTGTAGTGAGCATTGGCATATCTGTGTGTGTGCTGTCAAATACCCTTCTTCCACTTTAATTCTGTGGATTATCTGAGCTAGCTTGTTGCCTCTTTCAGGATATATTAAGGATATTTAAAGCCTGGAAGCTGCAACCTGTTAACCTTTGAGGTCAGTAAAGCGGATACTATTCAGGTTTCTTAATTTCCTAATGTTTGATAGGAGAAACAGATCTTAGACTTTCAGGTCTTATTATTTTTAAAGAACAACTTTAAACTGTTGTATATTCTGGGTTCAGTGTCAAACTTGCTGTGATCTGATTAGCTAAATC
>JAVJGG010000055.1:341543-392357 GCA_035590195.1 Aviceda cuculoides
CCGCCTGCAGCACCCTGCGCCCGCTGCGGGCCTCGTCCCCGCCGCGGCCCTCCCGGGGTTCCCGCGGCCGGGAATTGCCCGCCGAAGCGCCCGGGACCCCCTGCGAGTACACGTGAGGTGGGGGCTGGACGGCCGGGGGGAGATGTTAACAACAGCCGTCTCCCCTGCACGCCTTTGGGGTACTGAGTGAGCATCGTGAAAAAATAATAAAGATTTCAGAAAAAGGTAGCACTCTCTCACTAGTTAAACAAAGTAACCAGTCACACCCAAGAATATGGCAACCAGAAAATAATAAAAAATGGACAGACACAAGCCCTTAATTCCCTTTCATTGCTAATGTTAGCGTCAAACTGCAGATAAGTGGGGCAAAAGTCAAAATGTGCAAGCCCTTGTGCACTGGAAGTAAAACAACGGCCATAGGCTCGTCAGTTCTTTCCCTCACTGGTCTGATCCTGCTGCATCTGGGATCCTGCCACCCTCCTGGCCCACCTCTTCCAGGCCTTCACCTCCCTGGAGCTCACCCCCAGCCTGACAGGTCTCCTCCAAGACACTTGGGAACTTGGGCAACTCCAGGAAAAGGACCAGCATTGCTGCTGCTTTTTAAGCCTTTTAATTTGCTGTTCTCCAGTGAGTCTTTTTCTCCACCAACTAGTGGGATCTAACAATACTGCCTGCAAAACCAAGCCCTATTGTCTTTCAACAGAGGTGCTGTGGCAGAAATGAAGTGCAAAGTGAAGTTGCTTCAGGGATGGAGGGAAGAAAAGACGCTTTGGTTTTCTCCGCAGTCCCTCTTTCATGGAGCCCCCTCTGCTCCAGACAGCTGCTTGCCATCAGCTGTGCCCATCACTGGAGTCAGCTCCTGCTTTACTCCCTTCTCCTCTCTGTCACTCTTCTCTCCTTCCCTAGAACACCAATTTGTCTGATCGTTTGCAATTAACTGTTGATTATAGTGCACAAAAGTCCAAAGAGGATAATTAAAAACAGTTCAGCCAGCAGCAGAGAAAAGAGCGTGCTGCCGCAGAAGAGCAAATGGTGCACAGCAAGCACGTCCCTGCTTATGGTGGACCAATGTGAGCTGGTGAGGACCAGCGAGGCTGGTGTGCGCAGGTGGGCTGCGGGCAGGGCAGGGCAGAGGCTGCTGGTGATCTCAGAGAACTGGGACAGAGCACTGCAGCTTGCTGCCCCGGCTCCCAGGGGCCCTCACACTGCAACGAGCACCCAGTAAACCCTGAAAGAGGGCTCATTCCCCATCCCATTAACCAACAGGACCAGGAGCCCTACAAGTACAATGTGCAGCCAGGGCCACAGCAGCAGCTGCAAAGCCTTGAGCAATTTCCTCAATAACTTTGCTGAGTGGGTTGAAGAAACACAGCTTTCTGTCTTCTCTAGCAGCATCTCTTTTTAGACGAATTGTCAGTGGAAAACCTTTCAAGAAACCACCTCGCTGTGAAATACGCTTTTGTTGCTTGAAATAAAGGACACAGGCAAATGCTGGAGCTGATAATACAAAGTGCCCACTCAGTCCTGTGTCAACACAGATCATTTTTATACACAGTAATAGACAACATGGAGTGTTGAGGAGAAACCTGAGCAGAAAGAAAGTACACATGATAAATTTAAACCTTGAAGGACAAAATGCTGGAAGCGGAGTTTTGCTGAAGTAGAGGGGGTTTGCCTCCCCGGTTATACAAAAAAGAATTTCAGGTCAATTAGAACGAAAAGTGTGTCCAGTTGTATGTGCTAAGCTGGCTCTAAACACAGACCAGAGCCTCTCTCAGATGCCATCTGTGAACAGTAACAGCCTGTGACTGTGCAAAGAGAAGGAGACTGAGAGAAGAGGGGCTTGCAGGGAGGGCTGCTGTTTGTGTCTAATGGCCTGTCAGGAATGAAGAAAATGGCTTTTCCACTTCAAAAACAAACCATGGATCCAGAAGGGGCAACTGAACTTGCTCCACCATGGGTGAAACCAAGTCTTGGTAGATGGTCAGCTGAGGCAACAGAGGTGTTCCTGCTGAAAGGAAGGGACCTTCTTCTTCCCCCCTTGTCTGTCTTTACCTCTCCCCTTCTCCTGGCTCTGTGGGCCTATCTTTTCCCTTAAGCCAATTCTTTTTGCTCACCAAGCCCTCCAGTTATCTACGTGAATCACTAGCCTGGCAGGATATCATCCTATTTTCTGGGGTGGTTTTCAGCTATCTTAGTTAAAGCCACTCAGGATATGACACACACAAGGTAAGAAGAGGACAGATGCAGCTGGAAGAAATAATAAATCTTTATTCAAAGGGAAATAGCAGGATGCCAAAGCCTGGTGAAATGGTTCAATATTTTGTAAGAAACAGACCTTGAGTAAATCCCAACCTTGACCTGAATGTGGGTGACCGTCTTGTACCCCAGATACAACCAGCAATGCAGAAATGGGTAAAAATTAAAAGTAAAAAGAATAATTGAACTGCTTTGATTTTCAAAGAGACGTTCAGGGCAGCCCAGCTGTGAATATAATGAGCATCTTTTGTTTCCTCTGTAGGAGATCTGTAGTGACACAGTTCCTATAAAGATATGGGCTCAACAAACTGATAAGACATGATTACAGGAACTGTGCCATGCTGCTACAACAAAGCATACTTTGAGACACAGATATAATATTTTCTCTGAAAAAAGGTGGAGCTAATTGCAAATTGTCTTGGTTTCATGAAATCTGCTTCTTGGCTTCATTTCATGAAGCCTGAGCCAAGGAAATGTGAACAGCTGGGATACCAGAGGCAGAGCGGAAAGGATCAGGAATTCTGTGCAGGAGAAAATGCAAAAATCCAAACTGGAAGAAGCTTAATACATCAGGGATGAACTCTGCTTTGACTTTTTTTAATAATATCCTGCAGCCTGAAGACATGATGCTAGATGCTATAAGAAAATAGCCCTCCTCTGAAGCCTAATGTTTCAAAAGAATCAAGGCTTAAAATCCCATTAGATGTTTGTTTAAGAACTAACACATTTAGCAGCCGTAAAACTTAACTATAATGTCTTGCTGTTTGTCCACTAAATCACATTACACTCTAGCAGTGGGATGTATACTCTGCTTTGCTGTCCTGCCTGCCCCCAGAACTAAGGTTTTCTCGCTGAATGCACTGCTAGCATTGTACAGTTCTTGTTCTAGACCTTGTATTCAGAGCTGGTCAAGAGGGATGTAAGAAACATATTTGAAAGAGCCAACCTCCTGCCAGGCAGCTCAGGAGCAAAAATAGCAAGACTTGAGCTAAGGTAAAAAAAGAAAGTTTTTCTTTTCTAAGAATTCAAGAAGCAAATGGTAACTCCTGAAACACAGAGCTGTGAGACACCCATTGATTCCTATGACGCAGCACCTTCCCTGCAGCTTACTGCTGTCTGCACCATGGGATGATGGACAGGTCTGAGGAATGAGGGTTCCTCTCATGGCAGGCACTGTCCTGAAACAAAGCAGGCTGCCCAGGTTTAATTTATAATTTCAGCAGGAGCTTTGCTCTCTTGAACTCAGTCTGCTTTGGTCCATGGATCCTTTCCAGGGAAGACTAATGCACATTTCACCGATGCTCAGCTACTCACCAAATCTGTGCTTGGGCAGACTGGTAAGTCCTGGCGTCTTGGCATTCAGGCTGCTAAAATGCGACACCTTGAAGCATCAAATCTTCAGGTCAAGCTTCTCATTTATCCCAATCACTGACAGGCTTTCATCCCATTCAGAAAAGCTCCTCTCAGTGCTTAGAAAGTCATCCTTGCAGCCCAGTCTAGCTTCTCTGCTGAGCATCGTAGCCCATTCACAATTTTATAGCTCTCTCCCCTGCTGTGTATGTGCCAGACCCAGAACTGACAATCCTGAGTGCTCAAATCAATAAATGGTGCCTCAAAGTCATGAGTTTTGTCCAAAAGTTGTAAGCTCAAATAGATTACTTAGGGACAATTTCAGTTTCCCTTAGTCTGTATTTCCCTATGAGTAGCTGGCTGGAGATTTGGGTTTTTTAGAAAGAAGGAAAGAACAAAGGCATTAATTTCTTGTAATCACACAGCTCCAGGAGACAGACCGGCAAGGTATCAGTAAAATCCTGAGCTGGCAACACCCCAGCCCTGGGTGCCTCTAAAGAGCTGCTGGGTGAAACCAGGCTTCGTAGCTCATCAGCATGAAGCAAATATAAACTTTATTGTGTAAGTATTGTTGCTGGAAGAATTATCTATTCTTTATCTCTGTGAGAGCGCAAGAGATTAAGTTTGGAAGCCTATTAGCCACAACTGAAATGCCATTGTTATCATTCACTGTTAATCATCACGCCTGGCTCTAACGCACTTAATGAGAGTAGCTGACACTTCAGCTCTAAATGAAAGCCAGCCAAGTGGGAGAGAGGAGGTGAATGCCCAGGGCTGTTGTATGGGTCTGGCATCTTCTGCTCATGGCAACTTTTGAGTCAAATTAAGACCTGAGCAGCAGGGTGGGAACTCCTGGCAGATTCTTCCAGATCTCTAACTGATTACAGCTGGTCTTGGCACTACATTAGAATGGCATGGGGAAGTTAGCAGAAAGGCTCCCTATCATGAAACATCCAACACAGGACTAACAGACACGTTGAGGAAGCCAGCCCCTGGTCAGGGAAAATGCTTCTTGGGGTCTTTTTGGAAACTCCTGCCTGCCAGCTGTTAATGGATGGGGCTGAACTGCAGTCTGAATGTTAATGAGCTTATTATGAACAGCACTTTATCTTGTGACAAAGGTGGATTTAATGGAGTTGAAAGGTTTCCCAGAGTAAATTTCAAAATGTCCTAATAATGCAATGAAGACTCCATTAGTGTGTTTATTAATTACAACACAGCCACATTTCAGCAAGGCTGTTTCAGCAACCTGGGATGTGAATCTCCCAGCAGAGGAAGCTCATACATATGTGTCTTGCAACCTGAAGATGAGAACATGAGGGTCCATGTCACAGCCCAAAGGATCTCCTCGCAGTTCTGGGCCTTGCAGGTGGACCGATATAGCAAAATATCTTCACCAGATTTAGCTCAAAACATTTTGTTGGAGCAGAGCAAACCAGAGCATGGAAAAGTCTGCTCTATCCTGCACAGACATGTGGAATCCAGGCCAGAAGAGACCACTAAACAGTGCAGTCTGACCTTGTAGAAGCCCTTAACATGATGTTCCTTATCCCATCTTACACCTTTACTTCCACTCTACTTTATTTTGTGATAATTCTAGCCTTGATGTCTATCAGGAGCTCTGGGTGCTTATCATCCAAATACTTTAAAACACCTCCTCAGCTGATCTGTCACTGATACGGTTCTGGAGTGGGATGAGGCCCTATCTCATGTAGGTTAGGGCCATATCTCACAGCTCCCTAGGCATACCCCATAGCTTTTCTGGGCTTTTTTGAGGAGGCCTTTGCCTCTACCATTAATCCTCCAGCAAAAATGATGGTCATGTCAGCTTCTGCAGTGCCTGCTTTTTCAAGCTACTGTGACACATACCAATTCTTATTCTTTGCATGCCTGGGCTCAGATCCTTTAAAGTTCAGGTCAATCTTGAGGCTAAGATGAATCCCTTTGTCTCAGGACTGATGCTGTCCTTTTGACCCTGCTGGTCAGAGGCCTCTTCTATCTTAGACGCTCTTGCCAGGTTTCCATGAAGATTGTCTGGAGGAGATAGGGACCATGATCATTGTTTTACAGCACTGTCAGATAGAGGACATCTTTCTTTGTCTTTCAGCTTATGGTTTGGGTTAATAGTTAAGTGTGAATGACTGCTGGCTTTCTATGGATTTGCTGGAGTCACGCTTTTGAACTCTTTCCTCTCCTAGGAACTAGCACACTCAGAGGTGAGGAAAACAAGGTGTGCAATTAACATAAAATTCTGGCACAATATCATGATTCACAGTATCGCCTGGGTTTTCCTGTCTGTGCTCATCACCTCTGTCTCTTATTGAATGCCCTCTGTGCACAGAATACACATGTTGTCAAGCTGTGTTCCACATCTCATTCAGCAACCATACACATGTTAAAAAACCTGCAAAAACAACAGCTCACAACTTTTCACTGACAAGGAGAATGTGATCTTTCCTACCTTCACCAAAACCTCCAGTTGAACAATTTGCTGTGAAAGGAGCTGCACAGATCTATAGGAGATGCTCTCCTTCATGACAATTGGCTTATCAGTCATTTTAAAGTAAGGGTTGAAAAGTCTATTTCAGTTGGAAAAGGGGACTAAATAGTCTCCTTCAACCCAGTTTCACTCCAAGCTCTCAGCTGCACTGTAATTACCTTTACTATCTCCAGCAATCGAAGAATATCTTCAGTCAAAATAAGAAATAATACTTCTATAGTACTTTCTATCCGAGACTGCTAATATCCCTGAATTATTTATCATATCATCCTACTGCCTATTTGTGGTGGTGCATTTCTTTCCCCCTCTCCAGGCTGATTTATGAACTCAGGAAGGCTTGCTAGGCCTTAGCATAAGTGTAATGAGTCAGGCAGTTAAGCGACCCTTGACTGTGCCAGGAACTCTTACACAACTAAGACAGGGAGATATGCTACGCGTCTCAAGGACTCCTGCTGCCTGGCGAAGGTGGGGGGATGGGAGTAGAGATAGCCAGTTCTCTTAACAACCTGCTACCAGTTCTTTCTCATAACAACCTTGAGACATTACAATCCTTCCCTAACAATCCTGGAGCATCCTGTACCTATGTTTTGAGTTATTCTGCAACAGTCTCAGAATTTTCCAGCACAGCTGGGATTGTAGCAATTTGTTAATGATGAAAGTAAATAATCTCCTGAACCTATAAACAGTCGTATTGAGGTCCTTTGAGCTCTCCTGGACCGCAGCAGGCTGTGATCAGCATCTCCCTCTGATTGGGATGCCTCTCAGAGCTCACAAACTTTACTGTTTGCGAAATCAGAGGTCTGTCGCCGAAAGCTGACTCAACCTGGGCTCAACCTCTTTGCTCCTTGAGGCTTGACCCTTCGCCCATTGAGACGAATGCCAAAGCATTTGATGTGAATATTTTCACTGACCTTGAGGGGAATTTTTAACAGGTATACCTCTTTTTCTCTCTTTTATACTCTCTTTTATTCTCTTACATGTATTTCTCTTGATGTCTTTATGCATGTGTGTGTGCTAATCTGAATAGTCTATAGTAAGTTACAGCAAGTGTATTATAAGATATTAAGTTATAGCAAGTACATTATAAGTTGTTATAGCAAGTATATAATAAGATAATTTAAGTTAATACTTTCAAATTTGTAATTAAATTACCGTCGTGATTTTTACTCAACTGTGAATGAATTTTAGGCTATTATACTCATAACCCCTTTAGATATAAACTGTTGACCAAGTCTGGGACTACGAGTCGATCCAGCTGCACCTAGACTCCAACAGGAGTTTAGAAAGCAAGAGGGTCTTCTCTGAGCTTCATGACTCAATGGGAGGGTCTCCCTTACCCTTTCCCACATTTCTTTTTACCCTATTATGTTTTTGATCCCTATATACATACATTTAGTTTGATTCTGATTAATTTTCCTGTGTGCATTTTATCCATGTACTAAGTAGTAGAGTAAATATTGCCAATGAATTCTGTGAAGTCGCACTTTTGTACAAATTTCTATTAAATCATTTTTCTATTGCTAAGACAATTGGAGGTGACTCAATCTGAACCTCTCCCATTTTTAAATTCCCCCCGTGACACTATTGCCTTGCTTTTGCTGTTGGAAGAGCTGACGCAAGGCGCTGTGAAGCAGATTGTCTCCACTGACAACGAACAGTGGTGGGACAGACAGACCCCATCTTGCTGGCCCTGACTCACTTTCTGTTCCTACACACTCATGCTGTCCCATTTGAAGACGCCATGAAAGAGAGCCCTATTTTGTGGCAAGCATGTCTTATTAAGTAATTCCAGATCTCATCAGAGGTCTAGCAAGTATTAATGCTGTATCTAGAAGAAAAATGGCTGCATTTTGGTCTTCTAACAGGAATAAAGGTAGGGTCATTCTGCCCTTTCTTTACAGCAAAGAAGAAATTGCTCTGAACATTGAAGGGGCCCCATTCAGATCATCTGGACCATCCCCTGACTCACATGCCATCATGCAGTCCCATAACCATGAACTTCAACATCATTACAGAAGGGTATCATTAGAGAAAGAGGTCCTGGTTAACAGAGGTATCCACACACCTCTGCAAAACAAAAGGACTATGTCAGATCTAGGAATATTTGTTTTACACACTGCTCCAGGGGTAAATTGCAGGAGTCTTGGCAGACATTATTAGGGAAACCATCAGCCTCCTGGTATTTGTCATAAGTGACCAGAGAGGCACGTAAAACCACAAATAAAGCCATTTGTATTGCTAGATCAGTCCTGAACATGGTGTTTTTTCTAGAAAATACAAATAATAGCAATTAATTTGTCAGCCCATGTTTAGGCCCCAGCCTGTTCCACAGCAAAACATTGAGGAAAGCTGGTTGAAATAATTATTCTCAACTTAGGCAATCATTCTTTTTATTTCTGAAGGCTAATGGAGTGAAAACGTGCTTTCCAGACCTTTGCTAATGAGAGAGTCAGAAATAATGATCAGGCACCCTTATGTTTCTCTCATAATGAGGAAAGCAACACAAAATGATAGGGAAGCGAGTCCTCAACAATCATTTGTTCATTATTTAAAAGGCAAATGGAGCATTCAGACAAGTTCTTTAGGTTAATGGAGCCACAGATAAGGTTTCGGGGCAAGGATTTTTCACAGATAATGCAACACAGGTAATACCTTCTCTGGAGGACAGAAATATTTACAGACATTGAGATTTCACTGACATGGAGAGGCAACCTAAAAGCCAACACTGTGAGGGTGAGCCAAATCCTTCCTTTATTTCTCATCCCCACTAAGTCTGCACACACAGTTCCCTGGGGTGCAGAGGCACCACGTGCCCAGCCTGGGTTTCAGATGCTGGAGCAGTGCAGGAAGGTCACAGGCAATGTAAGCCCCAAACCAGCTTCAGAGAAGGAGCCACAATGAATTTGGAAATTACTCCTCACGTGCCTGTCACCCGAACCTCACATCCCTCTGCCATGCACTTTCCTGCCCCTACTCCATACCCTTGCCTGAAGCACAGATGCTGGCACCAACCCAGCCCACACAAGACCCCCAGCAAGATGAAATGACCCAGTGACTCCTGCTCCACTGCTGTTTGCTGGAGGTTGTCAGTTTGGACAGACCAAGCCCAGGAAGCCCCTCAGAGGAGCCCCAAGCAGCAGCTCAGAGGCTTTTTACCCCAAGGCCAGGAGAAGACAGAGGGAGTCATCCACAAGATGTTCAGTTTCAGAGGGAAGGGACAGAGTGTGGGAAGTCCCTCAGGCTCCTTGCTGATGGTCAGGTGCGATTCGTTTGACATCTGCTACAAACAACTGGAAGGAGAAGTGAGAGCCTGTGAAGGCTTCTGCCCTGCAAGGTCCTTCTTGCTAAAGGAGACTTGTACCTGTTGCTTTCTCACTGGCTGGTGAAGGCAGTGGCAGAGCAGAGCCCCCATAACCTTGGGACGGCAGTTCAGGTCCAGGTCTCCAGAGGGATCTATTTTTTTGCCACATCACCATGTGAAGCAGGTTCATGTTTTCCTCCTGGTTCTTGTCATACTCATCAGTTCTCCTGTAAATAGACCTGACACAACAACCATAGGCTGAGGACTTTTAGAGAGAGGGACCTTAACTCCTTGGTCGCTAGCCCCACTTAAACTAATTTTACACCACTGCTTTCAGTTCTACTGCAGCAAGAGAACAGTCAGGCTTAGGCACAACCTGTGCCATATAGTCCTGAGTCACTGCTCTCTCTGTAGAAACACAGGAGGATACACAAAACCCCTCCTTCACTCTTAGCGAAGCCTACCCCACAAAGGGAGGATCCTCTTAGTCCTTCTCAGGCTGCTGGTTCAGATGGTTAAAAAAAATCCAAATGCAGGTATACTAATATAGCTGATTACTCAGAAATAGGAGGCAGTACATAATCCACTAAATAAGTTCTGAAAGATGCATAATTAGTACAATTAACAGTCTCTGATTCCTTTCAATATGAGACCATCACAGGGGAAAAAAATTTTCTAACCACTGTGATATTTACAAATCATTATGTATCATGAAGCAGTCTCCTGGAAAGAAAGAGATAATAGTTTACAGATATGTTTGGTTTTTATCAAATCTGCTCAGCATTTGTACAATAGAAAAAGAAATTTAAACCCATTGATCTGTCAGGGTTAATGACAAGAGAAACAAATTTGAGAAATTGGTTAAATTTTTAAGTCCCTATTTTAATAAAGCTAACTGTTTTCCTAGGTTGTGATCTCATCAACTCTCACAAGCTTAGTGGCAGGAGCTTTGTCAACATGTTCAGTGGGAGCCCATGACTGTATAGAGATGCACCTTTAAGTGATGGAGGGAAGTTGCCTGGTCCTGCAAGCCAGGACTTGAGCCCAGCACCCTGGTTGACGTTTGCCTGGTGTAGTGATCTGTGAAAAGAGAGGTACTTTTCACACAACGTACTCAAAATCTGTGACCATAAAAGATTCCACAAAACTTTGTGGGTTTACATTAAGGGAAGTGATGTTTGGTTTTGAGGGGCAAAAAAAGCTACTAAAATAGAGCCTCTAATCTATCAATGTATCCATCTTCATATGTGCAACTTCTCCCTTAAGTTTTTTTACTTTCACTTCAGATCCTGGATGAAATCAAGATATTCCTAATATTTAACTGGAAATAAACTCACTTTCTATCGTTTCTACATTGTTCTATAGAGGTATGAGGGTTTAATGCCGTAGAATAAGCACCAGCTAGAGCAATTGTGCTACTATGACTTTCTCTCCTTACTCTGACCAAGACAATATGAGATGCTAATCGCCCTTCAAACCTCACAGCATGGAGATTGACTCTTGAGAGTCTATTAATGAAGACCCAGCTGCAGTAAGCTGTGCTCGTGGTTTGGACAGATGGTACAAGAATGCCCAAATAATGAACTGGGAAGGGGAGTTACCCAAGAAAGTAACTCAAGTAACTTTAAATGCACATTTGACTAGGTGTAATTTATCAGCCAATGCATGAATCTTTAGTCACAAGCATAGCACCAAGCTCAGGGAAGATATAAGCTGCTTTAATCAGCTTGCCCCTGGGCAGGGAAAGCACACAAGGAGAAGGTATCATCAGTAGCAGAGTGACACGTGCTGAGCGTAGAGTAGGTCTCAACAGTCACCTACACCCCCACTGAGTCTGAGTCACTCATCGCTGGTACGACACGGTCACCCTCACCTGTAAGAGACTAACACTAACAGACACAACCAGCTAAAAACAGCCTGTGCTGGCAAAAAACATTGGCAAAACGGTCAGTGATAAGATCCTTATGTAACAGATATTTCAAGAGGGAGAAAAAAGAAAAAGAAAAAAAGAAAAAAATCCTGTGTTAGGGCTGCCATGCATAAGAGTTGACCGGATCAGAAGAGTTCCTTGTTCCTGCAATCCAGGTGAATGACTTGGCATCTGGCAACATTAAAAAGCATTTTATTGAAATGAGCGCTGCAGACTGCACCATCCTATTTCTCTGTGTAACCACTCTGTCCCCAGCATTATTGGCTACTCCTTCAGTTTGTGTGTCATCCTCAGATTTTATCAGCAGCAATTTTATATTTATTTCCAGATCACTAATAGAGAAATTGAAATAACACCAGACACAGACTATTTTATAAAAACCTCACTCCCATCAGTCAGCATTCCCTGCCTTTTTTGACTCAAGTCAAAATATTGCACTGAGCCATGTTGAACACATTGCAAAAGCGTATTACCTTTCTGCAGTCACTGTTAACAACTGAATTTGTAATCACACACAAAATGAATGTTGTTCTGTTTAGCAGGCTCTACCTCCTTGAAAGCTACGTTGACCAATACTAATTCTATTTCTATTTAACAATTGAATCCCATATTTCCTGTGCACTATTTTGCCAGATATTGTCTTAGGTTGGTCAGTTTATAATTATCTTAACTGCTCCTTACACCCCTCTGAACTACTGGCAAAACTTAAGACCCTTCCAGTCATCTGTAATATTGCCAGCACTCCCAGGTTCATTAAAACCAGACGTTTCCTGCGCCAACTCTCTCACAACTCTTAGGTATATGTTATCCTAATAGATCATGTTTAGCAGACTCTTCAGTTACTTCTTCTTGGTAGTAATCACCCTTATGTAAGCCTGTATGCTGCAGCTCTTAAAATACAGAGTGGAAATCATGACAATGCCTTTGACTCCCTGGCCTCATTATAGTATCTTTAATCATCTCTGCCTGATAATGCTAACATTCCTACTGTTCCCAAACCTACAGAAATTCCTTGTTGCCTGTCCCTCCTCTCACTAAACCTGGGGGTTTATGTGGTGTGTGTAGCTGTCCCTCGCTCCAGTGACCCTTTTTTGCTGTCCCTTTCCCCTCTCCAACACTGAAGGGGCGTCGTGGACAAGAAACAGCAAGCAAGTCCTGGGGAATGATCAGGAAGGATTCCCAAGAACTGCCTAGGGATTCAGAGGCCTTCTGCAACTCATGTACAGGTTAATAGGGCCAAAAGCCCTGCCTGCAATTAGGGGAAAATGCACGAGGAGAAAAATTTGCTTCCATCCTTAGGGTCTTCATGCTGTTGTACGGGGCTTCTCTCTATCCAAAAAAGGTCAGGAAAGGAAGGTAATAGTTGGCACATAGCCCATAACAAAGACAGGGGCAGAAATCGGTGCTCTAAACTATTAATTTTGTGTCTTTTTCGCATTCCGCTCCATCTTTTTTCCAAATTACCTGCCCCATCTTGTCTTCACTGCCACGTGCACAACTGAACTAAAAGCTTTGCTCTCAGAATAAATATCTACTACAAGAAGAAGCTTGTTATAGTAATAACACATTCACTGCACACACACTGAATTCTAATAGCTATGGTTGTGTAGAGAAATCCTCTTAAATCAAAGAAATACCGCAACGAATAATGAGAATGTTCAACAAAACTCCCTGAAGCAAACAGGGAAATAGAAAGATTGTTTGACCTTTTAATACTGTAAATACATCTGCAGTGCCCAAGGAATGGCTGCATCCCACAGCCTCCTGAACAAATATCTGATGCCTCTAATAACACTGTTTTCCTGCATGTCTCTGTAACAGCTGCATGGCTCCTTTTAGCAGCAAGACAAGACAGTTGGGATTATATGGACCAGCATTTCACAGGTGTTTTGGGTTTGGGTTTTTTTTTTCTTCCAGGAACTGTGTCCATTGAGTAGGCTAGGTCATAAAATGCAGCATCCATTTCTTCTCGATAGAGTTAGGCAGTTGCAGAATACAGGGGATCCGTGTGTGCAGCCAACCAAGGGCTACTTTATTCGTCCTGACAGCCTGAAGAACCAGCTGCAATGAAACACACGTCCCACTGGACAAGCCGCACTTCACCAGGAGAAGTAGGATGAACAGCCTGATCTTCGAGGTCTCATAGCCATGAAGAAGCTGTGAGGGTCAGAGGGGGATTTTGATGAGTGTGTGAGGCAATGGCATCCATGCCTCTTCAGTATCTCCCTTGGCTGACCAGGGGAGCAGCTTCCATAGGTTTTAGGTTTAGCCCATGCAGAACTGGTTGCAGGAAGAAGGCTCCTCGTTGTCTGAGATTGGGGGTGAGCCTATACACTTCCCAAAGCACTTTCTATGAGTTTCTAAATGGCAGTGATGGGCACAAAGCATAAACTTGTCTGCTTCACAGAACTGTGCACTGGGCAAAGACCATCAAGTTAATTCTGCTCTAATTATCTCCCAAACTGGAAGGAGAATAGCTGTGAAACTGCTTTGCTCTACAGCAGGGCTAATTTGCTAGGCACTGAAAGGTCTACTGGATCTCTGGAAGCAGAGCTGTTATCTGCACATAGTCACACTGTGCCATGAAGACTCACCAGCTTGTTAAGAGGTACCAAGGCACAGTCCTGGGTCAGGTTTCCAAAACAGTTTAGTTCCCACTGTGTCTAGGTCTGTGAAACTCTAGTGCCAGGCATGAGTACTGATCTGTTTGGAAAATCAAGCCCTAAGGTCTTGAAATCTGCCCTTTCTCATGCTCTTCCAGTTTCTACTGATCTCCTCATTTAAAAGCCTGGTAGTGCTGAGGGGTGGTGTGATCAGCATGGTAATAGAAACAGGTTTTTAGAGTCTGCAGAGCTACCTCTGGTTGGAATGTTTTAGTCATTCTTCCTTGAAAGTAGCATTAATAATAGGAAGAAAATAGTAACAGGGTGTTTAAAATTATACCCAGAGAAAGCAGAACTGTTTCACTAATCTCTCACAATTCTCTGGCCATGTCAAAGGAAAGCCATGACTTACTCAGACTGCCAAAATGCTATTGAGAAAACATCACAAAAAAAGAGAAGCTATAGAAATTAAGGCAGCATAGGGAAGAGGGATAAAATATTATTTGGATGGAACTTCAACAAAGAGAAAAGAGATGAAGAATCAAATGGCCTATTTTCACCCTGGCAAATGTCATACACCTCAAGGCTCCACCCTGGATCCTGCACTTTAATTTGCTTGTGTTTATGAATGATCTAGAAAGGGATGGAACTGAAATACCAAAAATGCACCAGCTACAAATTTTTGGGTGGGTCAGTAGTAGGAACAATTACGATGACATTCAGGAGGACTTTAGGCAACCAGATGATTGGCCCAACTAATCAAATTCCAGTGCTGAAACACCAAAGACATGTAACATTGGAAAGGAGAAAAAAATTGCTTGCCCAGGAATCTAAATGGAGGTGAGCAATTTTTCTTTACCAAGAAAAAAAATTTTTCTTCATACCTGTCCCATGACCTGTGCCCCCAAACTGCTGAGGCCCCTCATTGCTGCACAGTGCATCATCATAGCAGCCATGCGCCCAGCACCTCTGGCACCAAATGCCACTGTGGCTCTGAGCAGCAATTGCCCCTGTCTCACCACGGGAGAGGCTGTGCCCCACAGCAGGGCAACATCTCCCCTGCCTGCCTCCCCCCCCCGCCCCAGCTCACAGCATGGGGCTCTGCCAGTTCATGCAGGCAGGTCCTCCTCTGCCTTCTCTTGCCCACCACACACGAACACACACACGGGTCCCTCACGTGTGCCTTGGCCTCTGTCTCAGTGAGAAGCACCAAGCAGGATGCAACAGGAAAGAGAAAGAGGCTGCAATGTTATAAGGAGGAGAAGAAAGGACAGAGGCAGAGCAGGGAGGAAGAATGGTCAAGAGATGCGGCTATGGAGACGAAGCTGTGCTACAGGTGGTGCAAAGTTATAATGCAGGTGACACAATGAAGTAGTCCAAATCATCACTGTAGATATATTCACGTAGATTCGATATGTGCACAAATGATAGCAGAGAGCCAAAATTAATTAGAAATTAAGGACTCAAAAATGTTTGACCAATTCTATGTAAGGACTACAGATCCAGTTGAAATCCTACATGTAACATCTCTTCATAGGCTCTAAAAACTTCCTCAGAGATACTGCACAAGTTAAATGGGGTTATGAGATGCCACAGGGAGGAAAAAAATTTCAAAAATTCCTGTTAAAGCAAAATATTAAGAAGACATCCTAGGGAAAGAGCAGAAGACAAGGCTAATAGCTCGGGTTAGGGTTAAAGATGACAACAATAAAAGAGCTACAGATGGAGCGGGAAGAAAAAATGATGCCAAAGGGACAAGGAGGCTGCAAATGCATTCTGCACTGACAGCTCTTCCACCTCCAGGATGCCTGAGGGTCTAGGGTAAGGCTGTGCTGACAAAAAGAGCAAATGAAAGGGTTAGGGTTAGTGTTGGGAGAGAGACAAAAACTACAGTTCCAGTTGGAGTAGGGCAGGAAAGGGGCTGTCAAGGGACAGATTTTCTGCAAAAATAGCTCTCCTATGAGAGCTTGCTCATCCTAGCCATGACCGGGAAAGCTGGGGCAAAAGTCAGCCAAGGTCAGCAATGTGGACTAAGGTGTGGATTAGGGTTTGTGTTGGGAGAGGTGCAAAGCCTATCTCTCCACTTTTGAGTGGGGCTGCAACAGGCTGCCAAATCAATGCTTAAGCTGCTGAAAGAATTCATCCCCTGAGACCTTTTGTACAATAATGTGATGAAGAAATGTGTAATCTTTAGAGTATACTCACTTTATCCCTACTTATTACTTCATAATGTCAGGAAAAGAGACATGCAGTGAAAAAAAAATCACAAGGAAATCACCACAGATAAAAAGAAATATTAAATACTTTTTGCAAACAGGTATTTAAGCCTATGTACTCATTGCTACAGTAGACCAAGGACACAGAATGATTCAAAATGAAAATGTATTTGTCTGTGGATAACATTAGTTTCCAGAGTCACGGGAGTTAATGATAACAACAAATTTTAGAGTATATTAAATGCCATTCTTCAAGGCTTAATCCAACCTCTACCTATTTAGGGATCAGGATGAGATCTAATGGGGCTTGAGAACAAGGTCGAAAGGATTGATTATCCTGCATCTGCCTGCTGTGAGGTTCCTACATGTTCCTCTGAAGCATGTATTGCTGGCCAGGGTCAGAGGCAGGATGCTGGACGGGAAGGCACCCTGGATTATCTTGTTTGTACTCCCCCTGCTCTGCCTTGGCTGCAAGCTATGCAAGGTTTTAGATCTATAATCCACAGCTCTCCTTGAGGAACACGGAGGGCCTCTGAAATGCTAAACAATCAAGGGAAAGAAGCTTACCTGAAGCCATGAGTAAACGCAGCAGTCAAACTCGTGAAGCATAGATCTTGGCTTCTTTCTCTTCTAAAAGGCTCAAGGTTTGGGTGCCTTTGTTTTCAGCTCTGTATCTGAAAGATAAAGGAATTAGCAGGATTTCTTTAACTTTTGTGTTCTCCCATATAAGTGTATTAGAGCAATATTGTAGGTTATGGAAACATTTATTTTGAATTAAAATTAAAGCTGCACCATGCTGTGTGTTATTGTATCTTAGTGTAGGGCACAGCTGAGCCATGCAGTCTCCTATACCTGACTGCAGAAACATCATTCCTTTTGCCCAGTCCTGGATAAATGAAATAACGATGCTCTCTTTTCAGCAAAACCCAGTTCATACCTGTTGTGACACAGAATACATGGGGTCCAAAAAGTCTCCTTAAATGTGTATTTTATTTTCAAAATTTCATAGGGGAATTGATTTTAGCTTTCAAACAGCAAAGAATTAAAAGTGTAACCTAGGGCATTATGGAGTCTGTATGCCCAGTTATTGACAGAGGAGACCAATAATTGTATTTCTGTGTAAACTTCTTTTAATGAATGTAAGCATACCTCAGCTGGCTTTACTTGAGCTCTCTCCAGCCAGTTTCTTCTAATTTAACCAGAAGGAAAGTTGCTGCTACTGTCTAAGATAAAGAAGAAAATAGAAAAATTGATAGACAATTAACAGGCAGACATGCCTCCTCACTATGAGCAGAGTTATTGCTGGTGTCTACAAAATTTCCTTCCCACCTCTGAAGGAAATACAGTTTTCAGAAAAAATCAAGCCCAGAACACACTGTAAACCTCACAGGCAAAGATTTATGAACAAAGTGAACGTGTTTCTTGCATGCAGTGCTCCTCTACCCAGACAGAGATATAGGGGAAGGTGGGAAGCACGGTATGAACCCTTCCCATCTCAGCAGCTATCGGCCTCTCTGATTGCTCCTCATGACCGTGTGAAGCCCTCCCTGAACACAGCTGCCCACCAAGCAACATAACTCCACCATCAGCTGAACTGCTTTCTTACCTACATCCTAGCAACCCTATCATAGCCTTCAGCAAATCTCCTGCACTCTTAGCCCTGGCCCAGTCAGCACTCAGGGAAATGCAGTTTCATTAACCCTTTCTCACAAGGATTGCATTCAAGTACACCATCCAGAGAAGTACTAATGCTGGCTCAGGTCCTATTGCCTCAGTTTCTCCTGCCACTCTTTTCTTCCCCTTCTGCCTTCAGTAAGCTCTTTAGATTCAAGCACTAACCTCAGGCCAATTTTTTATTTCAAAGCTGGATTACTGCCTTAACTCCCTCTCCCCATTTTTCTACCACTTATCTCAATGCTCTCTGACTGTGAGGTTGTAACACAGCAACAAAGGACCAGGAAAAAAAATGAGGGATTAAAGTATAAATGGATCTAAATACTTAATAGCTGGAAGGAAGAAAAGTGTGACCTACATTAATCAGAGGCAAAATAGTAACAAGTGGCTTCAGCTGGTTATGCACCTATTTATTTATTTATTTATTTTAAAGACATCAGGTAGCAAGAAAACATGCTTGAAAATGTTTCATTCAAATGTGGATTCAGACATGATTTGGAAGTTTTCTACATTTTGGAAACAATCAGACAGCATTTGTGGGAAAAAAATAGAATTCGCCTTTATGAGGACTGGTACTCCAGACAAGAGACAGTTGAGAGTTGCAGATTAAACCCTCCTGTGTGTAAACTACTGAGATTTCTCTTTAATTTCACCATGAGGATCTTTGTTGCCCGTTCTTGAAACTTATGCATGTGCCTTTCAAATGGCAGCTTAAAGCTCCAGGCCCTGAAGTCAAGAGATGATATGAGAGTCTCATCTTCCACCACAAACAAAATTGAGGCCTGCCTTATGATCATTAAGATAATGTTGAATGTCAACAAGGTTCAGATATAAAGAAAAGAAACCAACCTCTTCTATCTCTTTTTGACTTAGGATTTTTAAAGGCAAACTTGTAAGGTCGGTGTACCAACTTGTCTTCTGAACTGCTGGAGTGAGCAGTGCAGAAGACATGGGGCTGTTGTAAGTATGCAGATCCCTTAAGGCTGTTGGCTACATCCTTTATTTCTCACTTGAGCTGCTACTGGGAAAAAAGGCAGAGGATGCAAATGGCCAGTGCAAGCAGCTAGGCTTGTGCCATCTGCTCCCTTGTGGGAAGTCTGGGAAGAAGATTTGCTCTGCCAAGAATTCTTGGCCTGCCCAAAACAGGGTGTGTTTTGGGGGTCCCTGAGCCTGAAACAATGAGCACCTGAGAGTGACGCTTCAACCTATACCTTATCTGCTGCCATCCTTTGAAACACTACAGCTTGGCTCATTGACTGTACTCTTGACTCAGTAGCCTCTTGAGCTCTGAGCTGGATTGGGTTTCCTTTAACAAATCAGGCTCCTAACCCCCATTTTAACATTAATTGATTGGAGATGCTTTTAACTGTTCCTTCTGGGTGTACTAATTTTTTACAGATTGAATTTGGTTTGATGAGGCAGGAAACCTGAAACTATTCCTGGCATCTCCTGCATACTCAGAATAACCACTCTAATGCATTCAGAGAAGCACGCAGCAGCAGGGTGGTAACAAACCAGAGCTGAGGAGGGGGAAGTCAAAAGAAGGGGGTTTTGGCGAGCCTAGGTAGTCACCTATCCACTTCCAAAAGACATCAGTAAGTGATTGCTTACCCGTGTCATCTTTTATATAAAACATTTTTCCCAGCAATGCAAGTATTTTGATCAGGCTGGGGCTGCTGACATTAACATATATTAAATACACTCAGGAGAAATATGATCAAATGTTTGAAGTGTCTAGTAAACGTGCTGTTAGCCACCCTCCCAGGGAGGCTTAGTGCAAGCTATTGTGTTTTGCTGAGCGAGAGAAAGGTTGGAATATTAGACAAGAAATCCAAAGGCAATTTTATCAGCAGTGTTATGCAGCTCTGGAACACATTGCTAAAGGATTGGAAGCTTTTCTATTACAGCCATCAAATTACTTGCTATTCTTAAATATTGAAATGCCATTTTGCATTTTAAAGCTTCCATGTTGGCACCTGTAAAGGATTGCTATGCTCAGCAACAACACCTCCTTATTCTGACACTGTGGCAAGGCTCTGGGCAGGGTCGGGCTTTGACGCCCTATTAGACCAGACAAAGGTTTCTTCCTTTCTGCTCACCCAGACAGGAGTGGGAAACAGACTTGGCCAAGCTCCTCTCTCACATAACCCTGTTCACCTCAGCATGTTTAACCCATAGATGAGGTTGACTGATTTCATTCCTAGCGAGATGCTCTGGCTCATCAAATAGGCCTTATCCATCTCAGAGAGTGTTTGTTTCTTCCTCCAACAAGAATTCTGTCTTTTTACCTCCAGAGATGTAGTACCAGCAAACCCCATCATTACAGCTCCACTACTTTGCTCCTGGAGCAGAAGAAATAACAGATGGGAAGACAACTGGCAGAGCAAGAAAGGGGTCAGCTACACTGGAAGTCATGTGGAAAAAACATCAGGAAAAAAGAATGGGAGAAGATCCTTCCTGAAAGTATATCTCCATGCAGTGGCTATTTCTCCTCTGTTTTTCAGCTTCTGGTTTCATGAGAAGGAGCTTGAGGCTGCTCCTTCCTCTTGGCACATGAGGGATACCATGCCTGAGCCTGTGAGACCTCTGTTAGGCTGGACAATGTAAACATTCCCTCGCAGAGGTTTCCTCATCCTGAAAACAGCCTCTTAATCCTGCAGGACTCTTCCACAGGGTTATAAAAAAGAAACCAACTAAAAGTAAAAGGCCATTTTCTTTGGCAAAAGGCCAGGTCCCCCCTAGGGAAAAATGGTTGTAGATTACAGAAGATATCCCATTTATTACTAATAAATAAGTTACATAGAATAGTGACATACATAGTGTTTTTCTGTCCTGGAAAGCATCCTCATTCCTTTAAAACTTCCCAAGATATCCAAATAATCCAAATACAGCTATGTCTGAACTAGATGCAGCCCCTCAAAATACTCCTCTCCAGCCAAAAGATGAATGAAGGACCAGCTTTTTTTAATTAAAGAAATCAAATCCCATGTTTCTGGTGTACATACACACCTTACCTGAGCCGATCAGTCCCAGGAGCAGCCTGAAGCCTAGGGTATGCCAGAGACCCAGGGCTTCATATCCAAAGCACCCTTGTAGGTAATTTGAATTCAGCCTGAATTCAGTCCTGTCCACCTTTCCAACGGGCAATGTTAGTGCCCTGCTAGGAAGGACTTAGACCGTCTCATCTGTCCAGTCAATTATGGGATGTTGCTGCAGGGCAAACAAGATACATGAGGACAGCAGGGCCATGCATTGCAGACTGAGGCCTCCAGGTACACTCACCTTTTATGACCTATACACTACCGTGTTCCCTTTCTCCCTCTTCCCTATAACCCTGGGCTGAACAGCTGGATCAGCCCAGAAGTACCCCAAGGCAGTGATTCAACAGGCTAGACTGTCACTGCAGTTGGATTCATTCAAAGCTTTGAGACTAGTCATTAATAAGTCCTGATGGTCAAAAAGTACTTGGCCAAAGCACTGCAGAGGATTTTAACCCACTGTTGAAGCACTGGGTACCAGCAGGTGCTGGCTTCGCTGAACCAGTGATCTCATTTAGCAAAGCAAGCCCTAGGCCCTCCTGTTCACTAGACCAGTATGCTTATTTTAAACTCAAACCTCCTGTCTTTTTCTGTTCTTCTTTTTCTATTGCTAAAAGTGGTTTTATGACAGATCTTGATGGATATGAATTGTCTGCCATATGTTGTTTCCTTTCCTGACTGTTATCTCCATATGTCAAATGTACTTGGATCTGATGATCTCCATACAAATGATAACAAAACAAACAGACAAGGAAAGGCCAGACTACAGGGGAAACAGAATCCCAGTCAGAGAACTGAAATACCAGCAGACAGCCTTTCTGCTGGAGACTATAGGGTTTACATGCTGTCACTCAAATCCAGTGACTAGCTACTCCTTCCAGGCACTCTCACACATTAGTTGCTCTCCGACTGCTAAGAAAGGATGTGTTCCACAGGAAATTCCCTGGGGATCCACCACCCTGTTTAGGATATACAGAGTCTAGTGAGAGACCTTATCAGTAAGGGTTGTTTTGCCTCCAGCATGACCAGTGCCAAGCTTCATGTAACTTGTTTTTTCCTGGCAAATTGGGTAAATTATCAGAAGTGCCTCAAGTGACTTAAATTCATCAGAGATTCGCTCCCCTAAGTCCCTTAGACACTTAAGAAAATTGGATCCCTTCTCTCTTACAGTCATTGCCTTTCTCTTTCATTTTCTCCTTACCACACTGCCATTTTTTAATGTGTCTTTGAGGCTTCCCCCATTCTCCAAGAGATCCAACAGCAAGGAGTATTTAGAAAACAGAGGATCATAAATACCTGATAATCCAAGATAGTGTAAAGTGGATGTTGTCCCTAATTACTTTTTCCCTATTGGTCCCAGTTTTGATTTCACAAATAATTTATAGGAATTCCTGCTCATCTTTCAGGCTGCTTTCCCCTGCAGTGAGCATCTCTGAACATGGGAGCGCTTAGCCTGGCCAAAGTCTCCTTTTCATGTCTGTTGCAAAGAGGATAGGCTATTCCCAGGGAGGCTGGTGACAGTGAGGACAGGTGAAGCCCTACTCCACAGCATTCTCATCTCTGTGGTGGGAGCTTTCCCTGAGGCAACACAGGTTCAGAGTCACATTGTGCACCCCCTGTGACCATATTGCATCACTGGAAAGGAATCATCTTTCCAGTGAGAAGTATATCTGCAGCCCTGCCCCCTTCCTCCTGTGCCCAAACTTTCTGTGCAAGAGCAAGGCACAGTGGATTCAGCCCTTTTCTTCCTGGCTGAATTCACCATCAGTTATGTTCTTCCTTACAGGCCAAGGTAAATATGTGCAATTCCTGAGAAAGAACCCACCAGCAAGGTAAAAGTTAAAAAACACATTTTAGGTGTGATATTTTCTGACTTCCTCAAGTTCTACTTCTCTGAATCCTTCTTCTCTTTCTTCCCCTCACAGTTATTGCCCTGCTGAGCTGCTCAAGAAGGGAAGCGAAGTGTTGGAATAGAGATCTTTGCAAGGTTAAAAAAGACACCTTTCATTTTAACAAATTATGGTCTCCATCTGTTTAGCATCCCTCTCGTGTGTCTGTAACAGATACAGGCAGAATTGATTATCTTTACTTCAGGCCTACTAATCAAAGCTCTCTCCCGATGTAATGGTACTACTAAAATTTCCACATGGGTCATCTGTGTTTTTTCTGCGGATCCTATCTTTTCTTCAGGACAGGGAAGATATTTAAGGGGCTACATTTTTGAAGGGAGACCAGACACAGAAGAAATGAAAGGAGCTGATGAGTCAAAACAATCAACATGAAGGACTTCTAAGATTTAGAATAATTCAGCTTGGAAGGGATTTTAGGAGTCCATCTAATCCAAACGCAAGCTCAAATTCAGCTTCAAAAGTAGACCAGGTTGCTGAGGACCTTGTCCAGAAGTTTTGAAAATTGCGAAGGATGGTGATGTCACAGCCTCTCTGGAGACTTGTTCCAGTGCTTGACTGCTCAACTTGCAGGCTAATACAGCAACCTAACAAAGGGCTTTATGGCTGGTATCTGTATTGAGCTATTTTTTCAAGGCAAAACATGGAAAGCAGGGCTGGGTGTGGCCAGTATTTGCTTGGGGCTCAGCATCTACCCGAGAAAACTCTAAGGCCCACAAGAGGAGCTGGTGAATTGGTGTTTCAAGCCTTTGCTCAAATACAAAACACATCAACGATGCTAGGTACTAGCGAAGTGTAAGTCCGCCGCGTACAGCCATTTGGTGAGCAGTGCAGAGAGAAAAAGGTCTCTAACACAATTAGCCTTGAAGAGCCACTGTTGTGAGTCCAGCACTTCCCAGAGCATCCCTCATCAGGGGTCTGGCTACACTGCACTTCAGTACCAAGAGGATTTAGGGAATCCTTTATCACCATCATCCTACCAATGTTTTTATTAGTCTTATAGTGTTACACACGCTTGCTTTGCTAGATAACATGGCTGCAGCAGATTTCCAATCATCTCCCCCATTATCTTTTCAGGGCCTTACCAAGTGTTCCAGGTCCACAGTAAAGCCAAGGGGGCAGCCAGCTTGGGTACAGAGGCAGAAACGAGCAGCAGTGAGCAAGCCAGGTCAGAGGACAACAGACCAGGTTACGCCAGCTTCAGTGACAAAGTCGACGCATTAAAACTATGGCCTAAGTGCTTGAGCCACTGCTGGAAGAGATATCACTGGCATGAGTGCTGATGCTTACATGAGCAGTCAAGCACAAGAAAGGGACTGAACCCTTCAAGAAACACCTTTTTCTAGAAGGCAGGTTACCACCTGCTAGTTTTAGTGTAGTTAACAGAGGTCAGAGGTTGCCCATAAATCCCAGGAGAGTCCCTCACTTCATAAACCTTGCCGCCATTTTGCTGGCTCTTGTGACAACGGTGGTCCCTTGGACCTTTCCCATTGAAGGAAAGGAGAGAAGCACAGACTGCAGCAGACCTTTGAATGCCTGGGGAAAGCTGAGATGTTTCTAAGAAGTTGCAATGCAAATGTAGTTTATTTGTCAAATTAGTAATGCCTGAGATAGCAAAAAGCTTGCTGCTTCTCTAATGAAATAAAATTTTAGCTGTTGGCTCAGGATAATATTATAGCAGACTTGTTGGGCTGCCTCTTCTACATGACGGTTGTTACTAAATGTCTATTTAGAATATTTAAAAAAATGAATGTGATTCATTCTCTTGAGCTAGCTGAAACAATGAGTTGATCCAGACAGAGTAAATAGACATTACAACATGCTTGCACACACTGGAGTTTTTCTTTGTTTGAGTAATTCTAGCACCAACCAAGCCTAAGATTTCAGTATTTAGCAGTAAAGTTCACACTTGCTAAAATTCAAATCTTCTAGGTCACTTCCTCATTAGCCACAAAAGTGCTCTGCTTGGAAGTGCAATATAGATAAATAAAAGATAATGTATGTAATTCAATTTCAATTCAAGAAAAATGAACCTGAAGAGTTATTCTTAAATTCATTCAGCTTTCCAGGACCCTGCTCTTCTGACTGTGCTTTAACAACTGCTGTTAAAGAAACAAACAGTTTAGTGAGAGGCACTGGGATACAGGAAGGGTTGAGGACCAGGAAGGGATCAGTTTGGGTGGACTATGACCATCCCAGCATTAGCACTGAAAGAAAGCAACAATTTCAGACCCTCCTCCACCACAGCTCCAGTTACCAGAAGTCTGTCTGTAAGGATTTACGTAGTAAATAACTCCCAGTTTTGTCTCTTGTACATCTCTGACCATTAAGTTCCAGTGTTATTGCCCTTGGGGAGCACTTAATGTCTCCATCTATTTTAATTTTGTATCATTTGGCACTGGTTCTTTAGAAATGCAATTGCATGCACCTCTTTGTTTCAGTCAATACCACCTAGACAGCTTGAAGTTGGTACACAAACTCCTTAAAGATAATAATGCTCTGAGATGAAAAGAAAATATTTGACTGCTTCATACACTTGAGTAGGAAGGAATTGAAAGGACCACTACCAACATCGGACAAGCTCACCATTTAATTTTATATTTCAAGAGTGATTATATTATGTTGTCAAACTCTTGCAGTTCAATTCAGTACAGTTTTTACCAACATACAGAGCACTTCAAAGCTGCTAGTGCAATTGTTTCTATTTAGAGGGTGCCCTTTAATCAACATAAGATCTAGCGTTGCAACAGCATAGAGAACTTGTAAAAAGCCTTGCCAAATCAGTACTTGTGAACCTTCACAAGCTCTAAAAACCAGGCCTACCTGTGACTGGAAAATAATAGAAATCATAAAGCTTCCCTAATTAGTGCATTCAGTTTTGGTGCCATCTAAAGACTGAAGAATGTAAGTCTCCATGTTTAAAATTAATTCTACAAGACAAGAGAGGAATCACCATAGTGCACAAGTTGAGCCAGGAAAGGTGAGAGAGGAGGAACTGGAACAGCAAAATTACTATGGCACTAATGATTATGGCTAATGACAAGATGTTGCAAGAGCTAATCATCCAGAGTGAGTGAGTGAGTGAGAGTGTGTGTGTATGTGAGTGCATGGGGCTAGAATCAAAAGGGTGAACTGCTAAACCTCAGTGGAGTTGTGCAAATTATTTAATATAAATAACTTGTTGAATTAAGTTTATCTTATAGTCTATTTACTTTTTACAAAGTCTGTGTTCACTGATTTGAGATTTTTTTCTGAAATGAATTCATAATTTGAACTTGTAACTGGAAACTTGTTAATTAATTCAAATGATCTACAGTTTATTCACAAACTGTGTGTTGCAAAAATTCAGTACCTGAAATTGCGCTGGCTTTGTCTAGATTTCTATATGAGTTAATATACTTCTCTATCCCTAACTGCTGTCCTACATTATTGTCCTATATATGCTAATACTGGTTTTCAAAGGCAGATTCTATGACAAATTCAAAATTCACTGTCTGAAAAAAATTCACACACCAGCTAAAATTCCCAGTAAACTGTAAGCAAGGAAATTCTTCCTTTTTACAAAATTCCTGTGTGCATGTGTGCTCCTTGGAACTCTGGCTTCCAGCCCCCCTTGGGAGAATATGGTAGGGACAATGACAACCAAGTCCCATGATGAAGGAGGGCTTGCAAATGTCACAGCAAAGTGCTAGAGAAATCAAAATGAATACACTTGTGGGGAGAGCAGCAGTTTGAGTTTACATCTCTTAACATGGGAGACATTTCATATAGATGTTTTGGATAAGCTGAAGAGACATCCTAAGCAAGGATAATCCCAGCAAAGTCATTTGAAACCACAAATATTGCTGGCAAGTCAATTAAAGGAATCCCTTAAACCATTGATTTTGCTCCAGTGTTAATGACTGGAGGTATCTTGAGTTTAGATGGTACATTTCTTTGTACAAGAGAAGGATGGTCAGATCCTACCCTGCTAATGCAGTAAATCTCTAAATGCCACAATATTTGGGATAATGACAACAATGCAGATATTGCAGCAAGCAGCAGCAGCTCTGCTGATGTTGAATTTTGTTAAGTGACATCTTAAGGAGGACAAAATAACTTCCTGTGCATATTTGAAGATCATATATAGCAGAGTTGAAAAAGGCCAGTGTAAATGGTACCTAAATATAACACCATGTCTGTATTGTGCTAGGCTGAGTATGTCAGTGAATCCAGCTGCGACACAGTGAGGACTCCTGCATGCCGTATGTTTTAACTACATTACAGGTGAGTTCCCTGATTCAGCTGCTCAAATGGACTGTAGAAATAAAGAACTAAAATCCTGCAGAAGATATCTAATGTGAGGTATCATGAAAAAAGAGCTTGTAATAATGGGATCTGCCAAGCCAAGGGACAGAATTGCATGAGAAGGTGTAGGAACCACATTTTTGAGACACAGACATTCAGTTTGATAGCTGCTCTGCACAGAGGCAGCTAGAGGGATGCTGAGTTGGTCTTTTGCACATATAGCTAGCCAGTGCTAGAAAAAAAAGAAACTTCTGTTTTCCTGAGGGTAAAACAATCTACCATTTCAAATTCCCTTTCTATGGCAACATTTGTGACTCCCAGAGAATAAGGCAGCATGTTCTGTGGTCCTCTTAGTGCCCTTCCTCCGACAACCCTTCCCAGGCTCGGCACATCTTTTTAATACTTATTGCTCCCTTGTCAGTGATAAACCTACATCCATTGCTGCTGCTGTAGGTTATGGCATCAGGCTGGACTCCCAAACTCGTGGAGGCAGGACTGACAACAGGCAAAAATTTAAATTAATTGAGATTTCCCTCCTCATTTGGAAACAACTCAGGGAAAACATAAACCTTGCCATATCTGAAGGACAGCTTAATACTGCACTCCTAAATGAGACATGACTGAGTCTTAATCCCACTGAGCAAAATTTTACTAGTTTATATTAATAGTTTATTACTATCTCTGATTGTTCCTCCACTCCAAATCCTTTGTGCATCATTTACATGGGATTTTTAAACAGCAAAGCAAAATCCATTTGGAGAGACATTTTCCCATTTTAATAACATTTTCACACACATCAGCTAAGTCAGTCACTGGAGGTTGCAAGCTCAGCCTCCCTTTTCTGCAGTGATCAAAATTAAATGCCAGCTGATCTCCAGGGAGGCTACAGACTGAGCCAAGCACAGCAAGCTCCTGTGGTAGATACTAATGCTCTCAGTGAATCCCATCACTACTTATTCATGTGTTTAGCAGTAATTCAACGCCATGTTTTTACATAAATCACAGGATCCCAGCCCAGCAATTTTTGCTGAGGGAGTTTCTCTATCACCTGAGACTGGTCTTCAAGCCGCCTCACTCCAGCCTCTCCATTTCTCAGTGCCCAGGCAGAACCTGTCTCCACACTAGATTGAGTGAAAAAGTGTCCCTGAAGTTAACACAGGAGCTTAGGGCTAAACATGGGGGCTCTTTCAGGTCAGGAGCCTAAGAAGCAGATGTCAAATTCAGGCTTTGCTCTTATGTGGACAAACTCAATTATAAAGCTTCTGGTTTTTTCAAGAAGGAGCAGAATAGAACTCCTTTTATTTCTCCTTCCTGCAGAACAGGTCTCTGTCTGTCTCTGCTGTGAGGAGCTGAAAGGAGAGCTGCAAACACCAGTGTAAAACCTCCCTAATAATCATGTCCAGCACTGCCTGGGGTAACCACAGCTGGCCAGGGTTCATCCAAAAAAAGCACTGGGAACTCTTAGCACCAGCCATGGCTTTTTACAGGTAAAGTCCTTCTTCCTAAATGCTGTGATCACATAGATCACACTCATTTTCCTAAGGATAATAGCCTACAACACCAAACAATTCAAGAACCTGTGCCATCAAGACCTCCAGATTTGGACTGGCAGACAGTATACACACATCCCTCTGAGGATACCAGCGGGAGATAACCTTACTTGCAGAAGTAGAAAATACACTCACTTCAGGGGTTCTTCCACAACTACTACCTCCTCTCATCCCCCAAGAATATCTCTCTTCTTAATAACCTGAGCCCCAGCCCCTACACTGCTATAACAAAGAGCACTTGCTTTGAAAGTAATCCTTAAGGGAAGGTACATTGCTGTCAGCACTGCCACAACCCAGAACATTTTGCACGACTATAAATCATTTGGAAAAAAAACCCCACAAATGTGCAGGACCACTGTACAATAAAAACCCTTTCATTCTGTTTGTGGTATGAAATGGATCAGAAATAGCAGATGTTTTAATTGTGAGTGCACACAGAATCCTTTGCCATCCATTCTATACTGCAGTTATAGGTATCACAGGACGCGTGAAAATTATTGAGGGTACAAACTTGCAATGTTATAATACCTATACAGGCTCAGATTTTGGAAAATTAAATTTTATTTGCAGGTTGCAAGTGAACAAGGCCATAGGAAGTAGTGTTTTATACTTAGCAGCTTTCTGAATTTATACCAGTTTTGCAGGGTGAGCATTGTGCTCAGTCTCAGTGATCTTGTTTTCAGACAAGAGGCAAAAGAACTAAGGAAATGTGCTACTGTGTTTTAGCATTTGCTAGTAACATTCTGTGATTGGGACTATTGTAGCATCTGAGCTAGTCTTGCTTTGCACCTTGCACAGACATTCATGCCTGAACAAGGAACATACAAAATGCTACTCTTTGGATTTGGCAGTGTGTTATAAACCTTTGGCACAAGCACACATTTCAGTGTAAAGTGCAAGGCAACAAAGAATCCAATCCCATTCACTTCACAAAGCAAAGAGAAAAAAAAAAAAAAAGCATTTTGCACTCACCTAATGACAAAATTTGCCAGGTCTGAAGAGTCTTTTTTTTTAATGTTCCTATCAGCCTTGCTTTTAAAACAGAAAGAATGGTAGCTGAGGTCAACTAATAGCTTACAGAGTCAATCTCAGCATTAGGGTTTGAATGAAGAGATGAAAGAGGTCTAAAGGGAATGAAATCCCTGGACACAGAACTATGATCCTTTTGGGAATTGTTCCCATGGGGCCACTTAGCAACAGGCCACCATCCAAGCACAACACCCCTGAGAGCAGAAGAAAAACTTTCTTCTTTGTATTTTGCCCTCTCTGTTGAAAATACTGTTTTCAGCTTATTCCCAGGGGAGTCAGTGCTTCATCTGGAAGAAATAAAGCTGGCCAGTCTGAGCGTGATTGTGTCTCATGCTCTGCAAAGGCACACATTGCTTTTATCCCCAGGAAGAAAATTGCCTCATTTTATATTCAGAATCAAATGTACTGAAATTATTAGCAGTGGAATACGTTCAACATGACACACTAGATCTGACCTTAATAAGACAGCCTGGTGGCCTTAACTGTTATGGGACCGGCTCCTACCACTGACTCCAGACCTGGGTATCATTTCCACATTCTCCCTCCAGTAAAAATAAGTTATGTGTTTCTTGCGTCATGTCCATGTGCTCTGTGTGACCCTCAGGCCTAAAGCAATAACTCATTGAGTTCTGCTGCATCTGAGTGCTGACTTGGACAGTGCCAGTAACATAAAAACAAAGAAAGTAAACATTTACTTAGAGACAGGAATAGACACAGCCATAGAGTTATTTTTAACCTTTAATTGTTTGATATAGAATTTTAGTGATTCTACAAGAAACTGTGGTATCTCTGACACAATGAATTTGCCCTGAGTGTTGATGGCTCCAATGGAGTAATGACATACCTCTTTGACAAAGGTATTTGGTATTAAAATCTGTCACACATCAAAATCTGCCACACATCAAAATCTGCCAGCTTCTTCACTTCTGACTTCCAGGTCACATTGGTATTCCAGTGTCATCCCACCCCCCTCTCTGCCAATGCTGCTCAGTCATGACCTACACCCCCTGCTATTATAATCACCAAGCATCCCACGCAATGCAGACAACACATTTTTCTGATGGGATAAGCATAACACAAAGCCATCACAAAAGTTGTAACTGTTTGCCTTTGCTCTGAAACCTCCCTGCACTTAGAAGATGGAAAACTGCAGGATGGAAGGGAGTGGGAGCAATAGATCTGTCCAGGACATATCCTTGGGAGCCTGCAGATGTGGTTTTTAATCCCTCTTTTCCTTGGGGATCAGTTAATCAAAGCACATAAGAGATTAAAATCAACATCCCACCCTTCTGCTGAGTAACAGCAGCAGCTGTAGAGAAATGTGTGGATATAACTGAGATCTAACAACTATGTGCAAATTCTACTCTCCAGAGAGGTGCAAACTCTTTGGTTGAGAGTTTGCTCCCCCCTCCCCCCCATCCCCTGGCAGAGGAAGTATTAAGGTTTCTGCAACCGAATATCAAAAAACAGGTTATTACAGTGCTTTCTTCCAGAACTTGGGCAACCATTACTTATTACCAGTTCAGCTTTCTATATAATCTCAGATTTCTTCAAACCAAAGACATGAGACATACCTTAGACTCCCTTCATTGCGATTCCTTAGGTGTAAAAGGGGCACTCTAGTATTTCCTTCAGAGGGATGCTGGAAGGGTAACACTGCAAATGCTTGGAAGGTGTTCAGAAGCTGTGGGTTTAGATGTTGTACACTATGAGAACATGCAAAAAGAACTGAGTTGTGTCTTTATCAAGAAATTGCATGTGTAGGGTTTAGACCAGGAGACTTAGAGAAAGGATATCTGTGTTATTTCCCCAAGTCTGTCCTTGGTCTTCTAGGTGATGCTGGAAAAAGCACTTTTCTTCACAGTACATCCATTTCCCCAGCCATACTATGGGAACAGTACTACTGACCTTACAGCTCAGGAGACTGGGAAAGCTGAATTCACTCATGTGCAGAATGCTTCATGATTTGGATCACAGACTGTGGATGAGAATTAAGAGTGTCACTGTCCTCGTGCAACCTCAATGCAGCTGATTTTGAGCCTCTCATATTCCAGTGCTAAAGCAAGGAAAGCAAAAGTCATTCTTGCTTTAACCAGCCTTGAGCAAAGCCTGCCTGCACTTTCTGATACACAACTTGGAAAATGATGACATGGCATGTTGTAGCCCGTGCATCAAGGACAACCCATGTCACACAACATGCCTCTGCAATGGTGACAAGCCATAGCACCTTTTGCATGAAGCCCCATCCCTGTTCAATGAGCTCTGCAAAACAAGCCATAAGCAAAAAAAGGTTCTAAGAGAACCCAAAAACTCCATTGTACCTTTGCCCTCTAGAGCTTCCCTGGCTCACCTGGCAGAAGTTCCTCAGTGCCTATGATCTGCCTCAGAGAGCCTGGCAGGACAGCAGACACCTCATGGCAGTTTGTCACTCAGCGTTGCTGGTCAGGGACTCGTGCTGCCTCCCCTGAAGAAAGCCTGAGGCAGGAATTTTCCAAGCTTTAGTGTATCCTTTGTCTGAGGAAGATCCATAATCTGAAGTCGGAGAGGGTCTCCTACACAGCAGGAACTTGTCAGTACCCTGCTGCTTCCCAGTGACAGGGGTTTTGCTCTTTGTCTTATTTTGCATGGCCTCAGCATTTATCGTCTGTAGTCTTCTATACACTCTGCTCTTTGCAGTGCCACCATGGAAATGTCTGTATAAATGTGAATTTCAACAGCCATTATACCCCCAGCAGCAGCAATCTGTGTTTGGAACCTCAGAGCCTGTTAATCTGTAGTAGTCATAAGGCTACTTATCTCCTGCTCTTTTCAAATACCTTGGCAGTGGATACAAAATGGAAATGGCAGGAGTTATTCTTCTCCAGAGTCTGAGAGGGGTCTTTTCTCTTTTTCTTTTTGGTTTTGTTTTTTTTTTAATTTTATTTTATGCTCTACTGTTGCTACATTACGAAATGTCACATTCAAAACTGATGGCAAAGTTTGCAAGAGAGATAAGAGATTAAAATCTCCCAAGTTTCTGCTAGTGTAAGACTCTTGGCCCAGGAAAGCAGCTACTTGTAGGGTGATATTGCAAGCGCTCAGAGTACTTAGCTGTCTGTTAGCTAATTAAAGCACCATGATCTGAAAGCTTTGAAAGATTTAGTTCGGATCTTCCTTGGGGACATTTTTAGCTCTTCTACCTATTTGCTGATGAATCCTCAGCTCCAGCCTACAGGTGTTGAGCTACAAAGGGATGTTTGGAGAGGGGTGCTTGTATGCCGTGGACATAGGCATTTTTAAAAGACAGAGATGTGGCTCCAGAGAGACTTCTAGTGGGATAAGAAGTGCTAAAAATGTGCAAAGGAAATAAATTATGAAAGAAAATTATCATTTGGATTGGATCTGGGCTGCTGCCTCTAGGGCTTTTATGGTGAAAATTTGGGATGCTGATTCATTTAACCTCTACTACTGCTGATATCCAAAGTTGAAGCTGTTTCAGCAGCCAAAATCTGGACAAGAGCTCTCCCTGAGAGCCAGCCCTCATTCCTTTGCCCAACCCTGGGAGATCGCACCATGTGGGCAAGTTTGACTAAAATAAGGCCACAAAAAGAGCATTAAGGCACAAGCTCCGTGATTAACCAGCTAGGTAAGTAGGACACACTATGTTTAAAGAGGGACTGAAGAAAATTCTCTGCTGTGGGATGAAGTGTCCCAGATGAGACCAGAGGTCTGTCAGATGCTAGCTAGGGAAATCCAGCTGTGGGGCCGTGTTTACAAAAAAGGGAGGTGCTGGAGTTACACATACAAAGCATTCCTGAGCAGAGCTGGGTCCTGCAAATTGAGAACGATTGTGCCAACTAAGGCAGGACACAGAGTATTGCAGATGTGAGGGAATGAAGATGACACTGAAGGTAATTAGCAAAGAGCCCTAAAAGGTGAGGTTCATCTAGTTCTTGTGAAGAGATGGTAACAATACAACTTTATTTTCTACATATAGCACTTAAGATACATAACAGTTCTTTCAGTTCAGTTTTAATAATTTCATAAGCAAGAGGCCCTCAGTCAAGACACAAAAGGCCAAGAATGAAATCTTCATATTTATTGTCCATCACCCAGTCTTTCTCTGCTTTTCCGGCTTATTTATCACAAGGTGTTGGTGAAAACAGCTGGCTCACTGAGCGCAGTTGGAAAAGGTTCAGGAGCACATGCCAAGAACACCAGTACAAACAGGGACATTTGCAACTTTCTCCTTGGAGCTGCAAGAATGTTTCAGTACTGGCAGATCACCTTCACAAACTTTTTCTGCTCCTCCACCTTAGAGATAAAAACTTAGGTCTTTCTCTACCCACATGTTTTTTTCTAATTGTCATAAAGGTAAATGGATATTCCCATCACCACCAGCTAAGGAGATCAACCACCCATACAGATAGGACTGGAAATGTCCTGGATCTAGAGGCTTGGAAGAGGTGATTTACTGAGGCAGAGGAAAAGAAGGGGCCAAGGACAGTAATTTTGTAGTGCAACAGCAGGCAGCCTCCCTACACTGCCTAACATAAATAAAGCAATGCTCCTGTTTTCTCTTGCTGTCACACCTTTACACATCCCTGAAAAACTTTCTCATCCTGGAACTTTTGCTGGAAGGTTCAGTCTTAGAAATAAATCCTAGATTAGCAAAATGGGAAGCTTTTCAAATGCTGACTGCCAGAGGTTGGGAAGGTGAACCAGGTAAGGCATAAGTCTTCTGTTCTTACATTTATACTGAAGCATCCACCACTGCCACTCTCAGACAGACTGCTGGGCTGAATGGACTTTTGATCTGATGCAGTGTAGCTGTTTCCTTGGTTCCTCTTTATAGAAGTGGTCAATAAATAAATTTGTATTTTAAGAGTTAATAGCAGCTAATGATAAACTTAGCTTTTAAGGAGACCAAGCTCGTGAGCCTCTCCTAATCAGAGGAAGTTCAAGGCACATTATTGCTTCCAACTAATCCAGTCTGCAAATCTAAACAAAAACTCTGTCCTTCATAAGCAGGGGTCCACATAAACCAATATATTCATAGAGCTTCATTGATCTTTATTTTGTTAAAACCATCCTTCACTGCTGCCACTTCTGCAACTCTACCAATGGCAGCAACAGTGGCAGGGATAGGACAGAGATCTGCCTGTCGTGCCTCTGTCACATTAGCACATCATTTGGGCCCTCACAAACCAATTTTAGGTGATATTGCAGTGTAAACATCGGCAGCCAGGGCTGTACTGTTGCAAAACAGTCATGGTCTCTGCTGAGTCAGGCTGGCATTTTACACTAAAGATAAGGAACAAGGGGATAGCACAGGATTTTCTCCTTTCCTGCTGCCCAGGGTCCAAGAAAATTCAGTGAAGGACAATGCTGAGCTCCTTGGAAAGTACTTTTAATTCCTATTGAATTTCTGCAGGCAAAGCCATATATAACAATAATCAAGACAAGATAAAATAAAAGCAAAGAGCATGGCCTAGCAATTTAAGATAAACCATGCTCCTTTTGCTATTGATCACCTTGACTCTGTGTTTTGTTCCTAGTCAAATCTGATCAAAACATTGGAGACAGAAGCAGCTTGAGGATTTCTGAGAAAATAGGCCAAATGCTGTATCCCTGAGAAAAAAATCTATGCGAAAAGTCATGGGCTGGGAGCAAAAAATGAAGCTGAATTAAAATCTGGCTTTCCCCCCCCTCCCTTCCCCCTCTTCCACTCCCCCATTGAGCTAAAAAGCTTCTACGGTCATCTGCTTGTGGAAAGGCAAAGGCTTCAGGCACCCTCCTTTTTCTGTGCCAGCATAATTGTAATTACACAAGCAACCAGCAGTGTTGTAAAGGAGTCTTGTATTTTCTTCAGCAAGTCTGCCTATTTGTCCAACCTGGAAGGAACGTAATTTCGGTGTCTTTCCTTGTGCATCTGCATGCACGGCCCACTGCAACTTGGCTGTTATTTGCTTTTCCTGCCTCACAGGGATAGATACTCAGGAGGAAGAAAGTAAATGAGAGAGTGCCCAAGATGCCTCACGACACGATTTGGTTTGCCTTCTAAATTATTGCTGCCAGAAGCTAATGAGCCTTTCTCCCCAGACTTTCTCTCACAAGGACAGAAAACCCACTTGGTTTAACAAGATTTTACACATGCCTGTTGCTGTGGGTACAGGCTATGCAAGCCAGAAGTGAGAAATATTTTCTTGGTTTGAGACAGCCACACAAAAGCAAGAGAAACTTTTATAGAAATCAGGAGATGCAATGAATGAGCTCAGATTTGCATTCAAACTTAACCTCAAATCCTCAAAGGCAGAGAAATTTGAGGTGATCTTTTCAGCATGTTTTCCTGATGTCTTCTGGAGGTTCAAATGCATGAATACAATTTTGTGGTGTATGTATGGGTGTGCATGTGCCTGCTGATTATTTAAGTGAACTCTGGGATGTGTGTTTATACGTATATTCAGGGCTTGCTCTGATGCACTTGGCAACACCAGTAAACCTATTTCCGGTGTTTACCTAAGCAAAGTAATAATCCAGTTGTACTTACAGCACTTTGCAGCCAGGACACTTGGGGCACTGCAGAACAACAATAGAAGCATTTCAGAACACAATACAAACACAGTATTAAAATAATCTTATAATTCAAACAAAACATGCTGAGTGCCTGAGAGGCAGAGCAATGGAGATGTCAGAAAGGAATAAATATGTGGTTACAATGGTTTTGTTTCAAAGCATACTGTAAGAAAATGTGGTTTAGATGGATTTAGAGGAGAAGTGACAGTGGGCTGAGTTCCTAGTGCTGGAACTGTTTTTGACAAAGACTCACTGTAAAAGCTGAGTTGTCTGGTGCTGACACACAGTCAAATTAAGCTTGAAGGAAGAAAGCCCGTGGTATTGCAAGGCTCCACGCTGTAAAGGGGTTTCAACCAGTGGTATCAGCATGACAGTCACTCTGCCCCAGAGGAGGCAGCCATCGCGCTGAACGCAGGGCATGTGAAATTTAATTGGTGCTGTTTTCACCTACTAGTGGGGATTGGGGGAGCAACCTGCTAACTGATGTGGGAGCCATGTGAAGGGATGGGGAATGGCAGCTGTGACCCCAGAGGCAAGTGTTGCTCCAACAAACAGCAAAGCCTGTGTTTTCTACCGTGGCCCATCCCGGGTACAAAATAGACATCCCCACCCTCCTCTTTTATTACACTTGCCCTTACCTTCCCATAGATTTACCCAGAGAAACACAGGTCAGCCCATTGGGAGCACCAGCTCCCCAGCTTGCTTGCCTAGCCATCGAGGGGTCCCCAGCGAATGCTGTCGGAGCCATTGTTATTCCTCCCGTGCAATATCTCTGAGCACAGCACGGAGATATAAAGCCAGCAGGAGCCTCACAGACAAGGGCCTTGTGATTTGTTGAGAACCTTCTCCAAGGCTAGCGATACGTAAAGGGAGCAGCATCTGGTGAAAAGCGTCTAGCTCCAAGGTTACTGAAAACTAAATAAACCAATGTTTTTTTGTCGTGCAGCAAGCAGAGCTCTAAGCTGGATATTTCCTGGTGCTTTCCCCAGGTAAATTGGAGAGTTCCTGCTCAGATGCCAAATGTTAGATTTGCCTTTGTGTGCCTGACATTAATTTCAACGGGAAGCAATTGCTGGAGCTTGGTTCTCACTAAAGAAAATGAAAGACCTTAAGCAAAGGGGTGCCTGGTGAAGCCGAGTTTGGTGTAGCAAGAGGAAGGACTGAACACTGCCCTCTGCCTTTTCAGCTCTATGCAATAGGCATTTTTCACTCCCCAAAAGACTCCCATGGTACTCCAGGAAAAATGTCAGGAAGCTCTCAAGAAGGAGCTTGGGGTCAGGGCTGAGCCCTGTTAGTGGTGTGCACAGTGAACTAGAAATATCGGTGGGACAGAAGAGTACTGGAGAGGGAAAAGGTGGTAACCAGGAAAGCACCAACACTGCACTGGAACAGAGTCATTCAGTATCGGCTGGCTCAGGGAGGTACCAGGAGGCCATGGATTGTGCTGGCTCTCCTGCAGGAGTCCCAGTGCCGTCACAGCAAAAGACCCCACAGCAACCTGTCTGACTGTCTTGACAACAGTGTGTCAGAGTCCCACATGTGAGACCTGATGTGGTGTAAAAATAAACCTAATACTTTACTATAATCCCACTGACATAAACACGATCACAAATTTCATGTGCCAATTCAATCATGAATGTGACATCCATATTTTCCCTCTAATTTAAAGAACATCAGATGATCCGGGTCCAAACTTTAATTTAATATAACCAGGTAGGGAAAGAGCCTTCAGTGTATAAACAAAATTACTTGTTTGCTTTATCAGAATAGCATAGAATACAAATTAGTTACCAATATTTGTACAGTGCTTAGACAATGACTGAGTGCTTGAGCTCTTGGAGTATTCTCTCAAGAAAAGGAGACAAAGGACACTGTTCTACCATCTTTGTGTTCCCTCCAGCAGCTGTCCCTGTGTGATGAGGAGAAAGTGGGTCTGGCTGGCAGGGGTCATACTGGAATTTCTTCTATTCCACAGCCACCCTACCCCCAAATGTCTAATTGTTACATGAAAATGCAGGGTGCTGTCTATCTCAGGTACAGTGCTCAGAATCTGTACTCCCAATGAAGTCATTAGTGGCTGACAGGATGAGAGCTTAAGATAGTAATGAATGAAGAACCAGAATAGCTTAAAATTTATAGCATCAGAGTCATTACTGATCTTCTCCAGTCTGTGCCTTAGCTGGAGAACTTCCTGTGGCAATAAAAACAGCACCCCTGCAAGACTCAGGCAGAGCCTGAGACTGCAAGCTGACACACCTGAGTCTCAATTTATTAGGCAGGACCATGCAAGAACAGCTACAGCAGCCCTACCATTTCAAGGTTAAATGCTTGAAATTATCTAATACATCAAAGAAGGTGAAACATCAGGATATACTGGGCCAATTGATGTCATTAACTCCCAAAGAAGGACTGAATTCCACCTGTCCAGAATCCCTTAAGTGCTGCCTTTCTCTCCAAAGACCTCCAATTATGCTGCCTCATGTATTATTAGTGACATTAAACTTATATCTATGGCCTCTCTCCTTGTCACAGTCCCTACACATCACACACTGACATTGTCCTTTCCTCCTAGCTTTCATAAGGAATGACATTTTTGACATCACCCTATGAGCAAGAAGTAAAGAAGCAGCAAAGCAGCAAGCTATTCCAGGATGAAAGCGCACAGATCCACATAGTTAGTGATCTGAGAGTTTTGCAGGCAAGTGATGTCCCCCATAGGTTTCTTCTTCACATGGAAGGAAAAAGGATACAGGAAAGACAGAGTCTCTCACAGTCCAGGGTGCCTGGTGAGGAAGCAACTGAAAGTTCAGAAACTTCCAAAGTTTGTTTCATTCTTTTAGGACACACTTATACTTTTGAATATTTGAATTACACAACCTCCTGGGGCTTCCTTGCTTATCTTGAGAAACTCTTTCTTATGTGAAACCCTTCCCTTGGGCATTTGGGAATGAGGAAGTGTAGAAAATGTGCAGCCTGGGAGAAAAGCCTGGAAAGGCCAGCTATTCTAGGAAGAGGTTTGAAGATACTGAAAGAGACCACCTATGTCTCACTGCAGACGATTCTGCCTTCCTTTTCTTTTACTTGCCTTTTTCCCCTCCATTATTCCTGAAAAGAACTTGAGGATAATAATCAGCAGTAACACAGATAGCAGAAAATGGCAGATACATAGAAACTAATAAAGAGGTGCTCTTCTGGGACTGGTGTGGAGTCCATAACAGTGTTGGAAGTCACTGCAGCACCTGACTGCCACATTGCTCCAATCTCTTCTGTGTCAGTTTCTCGCTTTATTTTTCCTTGGTGTCAGCACTATGTCTATACGGCAGTGTTATATGTAAAGGAACAAACAAAGCGTTCAGTGCTGCCCAGTTTTCTGAGGTTGTAGCTCGGTTTTGACTCAGTCTTTCCTCAAGCTCCTTCTGGAGAAAGAGCTGAATCATGATTAAATAAAGAGCATGTACATAGGAAACAGATAAACAGAATATGAAATGTTTCTCTTGTTATTTTGTTCATTCTTCAGCCATTACCCTCCATTTATGTATGAACAGGTGAAAGGATGAGTACAAACATGTTCCAGGCTAGACAAAGTAAAATTGATGGAGACTACAGATGCCAGAGCAAATGAGATCTCTGAGGGCTCAGAAAGAAACTTGCTGACATATCCACTCAATATTCATTGAAATGAGCTCAGGGAACTTTTTGCTCAATTAAAGCCTGCCTGAGGGGAAAAGCAGATCCAAGATGAACTCAGAAGAAGTGGTTTTCTGGACCCGTGAGATCTAGGTCAGGAGAGACATAATTGGCCAAGGGATGCAGTATATCATAATGATATCTTCCAGTACTGGTGTTTTGGAGCACTCTGGCTTAATGATGCTCATCACTCACAGTTATACCAGTGATGCAGTGTTAATGCCTCTATAGCTAGCTTAGTAGCATAGCTATACCTATAAATGCAGACTCCCACAGACAAAGGGGACTTTTGACCCTACTAGTCAGTGAATAACAATTAGGACAGATTCTGGTCCTAGTTACAGTAAATCTGGAATAAATCCACTGAATTCATTGAAACTTAGGCAGATTTACAGTAGCATAGACTGTTTTCACATATTCAGTTGTGGTACTGCAGACTTGCATTGATATAATCATATATCTTGTATCCATTTCATTTGGAGAGAGGAAACTACAGACAACTAGAGTCAGCATTACTCATCACCTCCCCAGACTCCCTGTAAAAGCTCCAGAACAAGCATGACTTTACCAGTAAAGGTTAAACAAACCTGCACTCTCATTCTGAACAACGTCTCCCTGCATGGTACTGAGTCACATCAAGGCACTCAGTTGCAAAAACATGTTATATTTCTGTAGTACCTTTCATCCCAAAGGAGCCAGCAAGGTTTTGGCAGAATGCTTTGACTCTCCTTTGCTGCATAGTTGCTTATTAATTAAAGATTTTTTAAAATCACCACTTGCAGCTTTGTTCTGCTTGCCACTGCTGTGAAGCCCTTTTCTGGAGCCTACACAGCTCAGTCTGAAGCTCTGGGCAACATCACCCTCTGACCACCCAGCAAACACCTCCGACTGAAGTTGTGAATAAATGTGAAAGGCTATCAGAGAAAAGCCATACTTTGGAGGTGAAAATCAGACAAATCTCACTGCTTGTGCTATACTGTGAGGTGTAAGGTGGGTTGTGAATCTCAAAACAATGGATAAATGGCCCGACCTATCAAATATGAAATTGCAAGCAGCATACAGAGACCCAGCCTAAGACAGAATCTAGGTCAGATGGAGGCCAGGCAAAAGCTGTGCATTTTTGTCGTGTTGCATTCTCAGATTACGCTGTGAATATCTAACGTGGAGAGGAAAATCTTCCATGTAGGATCTGACTCTCCTCTGCCCCCACTTCTAGTAATAGCTCTCATGACACTGAAGGCAGAATATCATTTAAGTAAATTTGATAACTAACTCTGGAAATAAGGGAATTAGAGCAATTAGTCAATCTTTTCACCTCAGAACCTAGACAAACAGGATCAAATTGCTATGTGGTGTAACCTAATTGAATTCCATGGATTTACAACCACAAACAAATTTTAGCCAATAAAGAGAAGAATATAAATGTTTTATTCTGACATTTGTGACATCATAAAGTTAATATAGCTGTGCAATGAAGGGAAGATTTCTGAGCACATTTGTCTAATTTAAGTCTCATTTATAACGGAAAGTAATTAAATACATTCCATGAAATTGGAGAAAGGAGAAGAGAATGGTGAAGAATGTCACTTCATTTGTGGGACAGAGATGTACTTTGTTCTTTCCTGTTGTTTGTCTTTTGCTCTGCAAGCGGGAGTTCCCATTTATGTTCAGCTATCAACCTAGAGCCCACTGGAAGATGCATGTAATTTCCAGAAGGATCTTAATAAACACCAGCTGTGGAGAGACATTTCACACTTGGCAGTTCAGCTGACAGAGCAAGAGAGAACTTCAAATTATTTCCATGACCATTCTGCAAGTATTTGTGGAAGGAGGCTGATACCAAGAAGATAATACTTAGGGAAGACACAAGTTAGGGAGGACTCACTGGTTCCATTAGGGGAGAGCACAGTTCAGCAAGCTCAGAGGTGACACTTAACTTACCACTGAATTGCTACACCGAGTTCATCAGGCCAGTTGAAGAAAATGGAAATAACACTTCCTTGCAATGAATAGCACAGTGCTACTAACGGCATCCCATGGCTCTGGGGTGCTACTGCCAAACCTCTTCTAACAACATTGTGGTGGGCAGAGCATCTGCAGGGGGGAGATAGGACCCAGACAAGTGCTTGCATCACACAGGGAAGTTAAGATGGCATCTTTCAACCTCCATAGGAACCTGCCTCTGTAGCAGTGTCAGAGTGATAGTCGTCCTCTGTTTCTCTAAGAAGCTCTGGAAGTTGCTGAAGATGCTCCAGCTGAAGAACAAGGCCATAAGGTTCATACATGAACCAAGTGGGGAAATGTGGTGGCACTCACCCAAGCTCTGCCCACACCCCTTTGGACTGTGCCTTGTTTATCTGGCAATGTTCCTCTCTCCCCATTTTCCCATCTCTCCATCACCTTCCTCCGCTTCTTGGATAAAAGGGAGAATGGGACGATAGTGAATTGGGAAAACAGGATTCCTGATCACAAGCGGGCAGCAGAAACTGAGGTAAGTCTTGCAATCCTTTCCCAGCAGAGAGGCAAAGGAGCAAGGAAAGGCATGTATACACAGAGTCTCAGGAAAGGGGTGCGTATAAGCAGTGTATCTAAGGAAAGGCATGACTGAGAGGCTCTTTCTCCTGAAGCCATCTGGCAGAAGCTCCTGGCAGCTTTCCCCATGGCATAGGACTCCTTCAGCAGCTTTCCCCACAGTGTGGCACTGCAACTTGCTCTGGGTCAGGCATGGCAACAAGGCAGCTGCCTTCACTTGGGATTGTGTACTGCAGCCCTAGGCAGCTGCTCTGAATTTTGGTTCTGATGCTGGGAAGTAGAGTTGACAGCAGGAAGAGGAGCAGGGCACTGGCCCATCTTGGGTCCTCTCCTGGTGTGGGTTTATTCCTGGCATGTGTTCCTTGCATTTGGGTTGGTTTGCACATGGAGCCCAGTGGTGCTGAGCAGAATGTCAGTGTATCTAATAAGAGTTTTGCCCTGGTTTTAGCTAAATTGAATAAGTGGGTCCTCTCTGACAAGGATTTACCTTTATTTATGAAGGACTTGATTTTAAAAATGGGAGAAAGGAGTCCACTGTGATGACCTGCAGTCACATAGTTTTGGTTTAGGAAGTAGGGTTGCTGGGATTTTTTTTCACACTTTATTCTTTGCTCACAACCTTTGCCACAAACTCCAAGCACACCATGTCCATGCATCCAACTTTCTCCTTAGTGCCCTCGCAGCACTGCAAGGCTGTAGCAGTTCTTGCAAAATAGGAGTTCTGTAATTCTGGAGACGTATCCTGGAGGGTTTCTTCCTTCTCTGCTTGTGGCCACGGATGTCACTCATCATTACACTGCAAGTTCACTTCTCCCATCTACTACCAGCTGGTAATTACCTAGTATGCGGTCACACACATACACACGGGAAAATGTAGCTCTTCTCACTCCAGCAACACTTTGACAGCAAGGGTGTTGTGACTTTTTTCTGTTCTAAGAAAACTATCTGCCCATCAGCTTCCCTAGCTCATGAAACTTTTTCCTGGGCGCTTCTATAAGATGTGCTCCATCTTAACAAGAGTTAATGTGGAATGCATATGAAGTATATATTTGGAAGGCTGACAAAGGTATGACAAAGCTAGAGGCTACTGAGCAATAGCTGCTCCTGTGAAATGTGAACCTACTGTATTTTTTGCCCCATAGATAAACCTAACCCTGAGCCTCACTGGCTGGTAGAAAAGAGAAGTGCGGGGTCTTTGAACATGTTAAGGTCAGCAAACTGCAACAAATCATGGCTCAAAGGTGACGGTGGTTTTGCATTCCTTTTTTAAACCCAGGTGCTAACCATGCTGAAATGCAACTTTATTACACAGCCTGGAAAGTTTTCAGTGATTTTATTGAAAGGGCATTTTGTTATGTTTATTACATTTGTCAAAAAGGCATTTTATGCTGTTTATGAGATAGCATATAAATTTATGAAACTTTAACATTTTTGTCAAAAATAGCCTTTACTGAAAATCAAATAATGCAAGTAGTAAAACCTCCCATCAGACAAATCCAGGCAAAATTTTCCATCAAGCAAGGCGCAGACTCATCCACGGAACAATCTGTGAAATACTGTCAATGAAACCTGTGCCATAAAGCAGTGGAATAGCTGCTGGGTGCACGCAGAAAGGCTGCAATTCTCTCAGGTGGGTACAGATGTGGCAATTCTGTCTGATGTCCTTGCCTGACTACAACTGTTGGAGTTGCAAGGCATCTGCTGGTTTTGTTGCCCTAGATTTTGCAGCAGGAAGGAAAGAGCTTCTGGCTTGTCTTTTGGTAAGTGTACTGCTGTCCATAATAAGCACTTGTCCCTCTGGGCTCCAGAGCAGAACTGTCTGGGATTGACCTACTGTGCAGGAATGAGCCAGAAGCACATCCTCCACCAGCTCTCTGCTTCTGTCTCCACTCCAGAAGCTCCTTCTGCAAGTTTTTCTCTTTGTTGCTGCTGTTGCTTTTCATTTTCTGCTGTTCATTTCTGTCTTCCCCTGACACCCCCCACTTTCAAATAAAAAACTGCTTTGTATTTCTGCTCAGAGCTCCCTTTTGCTCCTCATTTTTTTCCTTTGTTCATCCTCCACAATACCATCAAGACGATGTGAAACACTTGATCTCTTCCCTTTTCCTTCTTACTTAGGAGGTCAGTCTGGCACTCTGCAATTGATACTCTCCCCCTTCTTGGAGACTGCAATGGGGCAGCAAGACAGGCTGAGGAACTGATTAAGTCTTTACTGTGTCAGCTGGGATCTCTGTAGCAGCCATGACAACATTTCCAAAATGATAATTTTGGAATGCCATTCCCAAGTCTCTTCCCCAGGCAGGGGAAGGCTTAGCGACAAAAAAATGCTTCCCACACTGCTTCTCTTTTACAACGGAGCCCTATAAAAGTTGGAAGGGTGACAGGGATGAGAGGCCTTGGGAGGTTAGGCGGGAGAAATTCATCTAGTAAAGAGCTGGAAGAAGAGTAGGGATCGGGAGGGAATGCAGTCAGCCCTGCCTGTGTGTAGAGGCAGGCTGTCCTTATGCTGGAGGAGTTCACCCTGGCATGAGTAAGGCCCTGAAGGGCAGAGAAGGGAGCTACTTGAAATGCAGAGGACAGGCAAGGGAGATGTGGTCACTTCATGTGGCAGAACAGTCCTCTCACACAGGTGCAACATCACTTCACCAACAACCTTTCTGGACCTGCTTTGTCTTGCAGTCTTGGTGAGAAGCTGCAGCACTGCCTTTGCTTGCTCTTCTCACTTATTTCACTACAGGACATATTCAAAGCACAAAGCCAAGCAAGGTCCCGCAATATTCTTACTAGACCTAAGCTCTGATGATGCCAAGAGTGTGACTGTGACCAGCCAAGGGGTATTTAATCTCCTTCCATTTGCACACATCTTGTCTTGGGAAATGTACCTCATCAAAAACCATGGGAGCTGAAAGCTGATAGTGTCCATCAAATAGCAAAAAGTGCCTTGTTTATTGTACAAACCCTCCCTAGCTGAATTATCAGTCAACTTGGATGTCTCTCTTAAGCATTTATCTGTCTGCAAGTGCTGCACTGTCATTAGTTTGATTGGGGTGGAAGAATGTGCTGCAGTGATTGGCCTGGATAGTATGAAAATGCAAAAGGCTGGAAGAATGGTGATGGTGAGTAAGTGATGGTGTGAAATTACTAAGCAAATCTTAGGGGAAAAATCACCACCAAACAAAACTTCCCTGGTATGGATGCTGCTTTCAGCAAATATAGCATCAAAATAGGAGTTACAAGCCAAATGGATTGGAGAAACTGCTTAACTCTTGTTGGCCTAAAGCAACATCAGCTGCAGGGCTTGCAGAACACATTTGTGTGCCTTCCCTCATCCCTTTCTCTATAACCCCAAGATGCACCTGAACATAAAGTCTACTACCACCATCTTGAGAACGCACTTACTGCAGTGGTACAGCAAGTTTATGCTATGTTTAGGGAGCATCTTTGTCTGGGTCTGCCCTGGCTTTTTGCACAGGGAAAAGAGCCTGCATTTACAGGAATTTTCCATTCTCATAGCCCTGGCTAAGTTAGGACAAGTGTCCTCTTTGCCACCAGCACAGACCACAGCCTGCACACCAACTTTCAGATCCAAAGCCTTGGAGAAGAAATAGGTACATGGAACATTGCCAGAGACCTGGTTTACAGCCTTGAGTTTTCTTCCCCCATTTTTGCCAGAGTTTCATTCCTTCCTTGTTGCAATGAGTTATATCCTAAGTAGATCCTTCTCCACTTATTCATTTCAGTATTTACTCCTATACCTCCAGGTCACTCCAGGCAAGTCTGAACAGCTTGCTTTCCCTGGGCCTATGATGACCTACGACTCCTGGATGATTTCTCATGTATGCTGGGAAAGGAGGTTGCGAGACACGAGATAGTATATGAGATTTTTGAGAGTATATATTCACAGGCTACTTTTGGGTACACACACCATTAGCTGAATCCCATTAGCTTGACCCTTGATCCAGTGAGATCCTACAGGTAAGCAGATGAATCAACCCTGGCATGAAGCAACATCATATGGGACATCAGCAAGAGGCCAGGCAGAAAGTTCAAAGTATAGATATGTCCACACAAAACTTAATACACTGTAGCTTCTCCAAAGATTTTCACATAAGCCATTTTTTAAATTAATCCAGTCTATGAAAAGTGAACATTGACTTGCTGTAGTTCACTGTGTGAATTCAAAGTGTTTCAGGTTTGTAAGAAGAGGGCAGTACAAAAGCACAAATAGAATAAGCCAGCCATTAGGTAGTGTTTGTCATGTGGCTGTGAATAACTGAGTAAAGCATGTGAGCAGCACATATGAGAGAGCCACAAAAGAAAGGAGGATCAGAAGGAATGTTAGAACTTCTTTCTTTTAAGAATTTATTTAACCCACTGACCATTTGCTTGTTTAATTCAAAATAAAAGATTACTGAAAGGCCTCCCTGGTTCTTGGATGATGTACTGAGAATACCTTAACTCAGCACTTCAGTCTGGTACCCTTTGGACTGAACGTGGTCTTGACATAATCCCAGTACCTTCCACCAAGATGCACCCCATTACCACAGTGCTGATTTTGCCCTCTGTTGCTGAGGCCACAAAACTGCACTTGGCAGTTATGAAAGGAATGTATGGAATAGAAATGAAAGAGAAAGGTATGACTGCAGCGTCATTAATTTTACTCCAGTCTGAATGAACTTGGAAAACTTTCTAGGCAAGATTTTGAAGTGAGGGAATATTAAGCTACCAATTTTTTAAATCTATCAGCACTGACCCTGATTTAATATTTTCCATGTCACTTCAAACACCAGGACTCATAGTCAATCTGACAGGACTTTCAGATGAGGCTGTCGGGGCACTTCAAGGTCACAAAAATTTTGGAAACCAGATGTCCTTAATATCTGAATGTTATTAACAGTTCAGAAGAGTTTCTTGTCCACTGGCAACCTCACTGTGTCTGTGGTAACCTGATATCAATTCCCTTACTGAAGAGAATTCGCTTCAGACATAGAGGTGGTTACTGCCATAACTGATGAAGACCTCAGATCCACTGGTAGTTGGAGCAATGTTTACTGTGGGAAAAACTCTACCGCACTGTGCTTTAGGGCCTTTAGAAACAAATGAGCAGGGGTGGAGAAAAAGAAAGGCTCTGAGGGGGTCGATCAGCCCTCCCCAGTGCACCTTGCATGCCTCATGATGGGACGGGGGCGAGCATCTCTCAACTCAGTCCCATTTTCCCCTTCCTTCCACCTGGGCTGCCCCAGATACTTTTGCATCCTTTCCCCGAGTCTGTTGAATCCTCTGCCTGTATACCTTGAAGCCGTTGATGCTCCTGTAAAATATGCAGAACAAGTATCTGAGAGACTGGATGGGGTCCTAACTACTCCCTGGACCAGCAGCTCGAAGCAGAGCAGCTTGTAGCTGAACAGATGGCAGCGTTCAAAATACTGGGGCTCACCAGAGCCAGGGGCTTGAGTCCCAGCAGGGCCAATTCAGCTAGCTGTTCTCAGTTGCTTAACTGCAGTTCACATCTCCTCCTGTCTCTAACGCTCTAGATAAGACCTTCATGTCCTGAGGCTGTGCCTGGTTAGTATGCCTGCAATATGTTCTGTAGCACTCTTGGTGAAAGCTGGATTTTCCCCAGTGGTTTTGGGTAGTGTCTGCACCAGGAATGATCCAAACATCTAACTGGCAGGAATCCTAGACCTTCTGGGATGTAAATTTCCTGGGGAGGTATTCAACAGATAAGATATTCTGACACATATGTATCAATATTTATTCTTTCTAGAACCGAATCTGGAGTCTCTTACTGCATAATTGGAAGAGCTCACACGTATTTTGACAGTGCTAAGTAAGCACTTTGGACCTTGACTCTAATTTATAATGTGCTTTGGGATTAAAGGTGTCCTATAAATGTAAGATTATTATTAACAATATCATTGCAAGTCCCAAAACAGTAAGCTAGGAACAGATACGGGGTATTCTGCATGTTTGTTAAACCAAACATAACCGCTACAGAAGACCAAGTTATTCTTGCCTTTTTTTAGAATGAAGCAGAAAATCAGTATGAACAAATATGATTAAAAAGACCATCTGGATTAAATGCGCCCCTGATTGCTCTTGCAAGCCAGATATCAAATTTTGTGCTGTCTTCTAGAGGTTGATTTTTACTCTACAGTCTTCATCTGATTCTACAGTCAGCCTCACTTCAAGCTTATTACATTTGTAACAGAATACAAATACAGCACCATTAATTTAATTTTATTTACATTTCAGAGTTATTCAGCTGGAATAAATTGAACACAATTTGATTGAAACTGTCCTGCAGGACTGACTTTAAGCACATTCAACAAGAGTGCTTTATAAATAATGGCAGCATTTAGTACACAAAAGACACCCTCTTGACATGGAGGATTTGCAGGAGTCATTAGCAGATGAGGGGAAAGCAGTGTTGCCAAGAACAGAGCTTAACTGAACACTTCTGCTCTGGAGCCCACTTTTCACTGCATGCCATCTTCGGAAGAGACCTCAGCTGCAGAGCATGATGATCTTCCACATATAGCTCCTACAGAAAGCAGCTGCTAACTTGGGTGTTTCACTAGCACAAAAGCATCAGGACTCAGGTAAACTATTCAAGTGAACCTTGATAGAAAAGGAATGAGGAATATCAATGTTTTGCAGTGGCCCTTAGAACTCCTAGTCAGTGATGGAGAAGCTGTTGTAAAGACACTTTGCAGAACCAAAAGACCTTCCCTACCTTCCAGATCTATCTAAAAGGCAGTGAACGTATCTGGGCAGACGGCAGTGGATAGGATGAATGGATGATGGGGAGTGGCCAAACCACTGTCAAGCTCTTCATAGGCAGCATAGTAAAGGAGGTTTTGTCAACAGAGATTTGGAAAGATAATGAGGGTCTTTCACTGCTCTTTACCAAGATTCCTCCCATAAACGCAAGGGAAAAAAGCACCGAAGTGTTTCTATAAAAATGTTAACAAGTGAGAAATAGAGACTGACAGAATGATGAGAAGGGAAACGACATTGTCATAGCAAAGGAGAGCTCTTTGGCAGGGTGAGAAGGGCCTTGACAGGAAAGATAAATAGTTTGTGTTTGATGGAGTAAAGAAGAGGAATGCAGTAGAGAGGAGCAAAGAATGTGTAAAATCCTCAAACTGATGGATTAGGGGGATGATCTTTACAGCAGTATTTTACAGGGATGTGCACAGACTGAAATTACACTTGGCAAGACCAAAGAGAAGGGTGTTTCAGTAATCAAAATGCAAGACAATTGAATTTTAGCCAAGTTAGATGAGGTTTCTGATGCTTTTAAATGGGAAGGCTAGGCTACTACCAACATCTTTCCTATCTTGCCTGGAAGCAAAAGGAAGAGTTTTGAAGCATTTTTTTCCTTCTGATTATGATTGTTTCATTTTTACCCGAATGCATTTTATTTCAACCTCTGACAGCCTGCAGCGTCCATGAGACAATCCCATTCACATGTGTGGGAGAACAACATGTTCTCAAAAGCTGTAGGTTGTGGGGTCTTCGGTGTCCTGCCACCTCTCTAACTGATCTTGTGTAAGCCCTGAAGGAGAGTTTGAAGGTGTCACTGTTAGGACAGGTAAGTGAGATTTGTTAGTGCCAATTTGGTGGTGCCTAATAGGTGGGCACTCCAGCCAAACCCCCTTATGGAGTTAGCAGAAGAAAAAAGGGATTCTGTTTCAGACCGCTCAGATTTTTATGATCTGTCACAGACGTCACAGACGTCTGATTATGAAGAAATGGAATTGTTGTGCCATACCAAACACATGGACCATATAGTTTCATAATCCTGCTGTGATAGCGCCTGGTGAAACGCTTCAGATTAAGTACAGGGAACCTAGCAGAAGAGAAGTAGGGAATGACTTGCCAACAGGGGAAGTTTCTTTTTAACTGTTATCAGTTAGCAACTAGCCTAGGCCCTGAAGCAAGAGGGTTTATATCCTTTCATAACAAAAGAAAATATGTATTCTTTTTAACAAGAACATCCCCAATTATATTATCCATATAAATGTCTAATCCTTTTTTTAAATCCTACTAATCTCTTAGGCTTAATGTTATCTTATGGGAATGAGCTAATTAGGCATTGTATAAAATATATTTCTTTTTAACAGTTTTATATTTGCTGCCTCTTATTTCCATTGAATGTTCCCTTGTCCTTGTATTCCAGGAGCGTTAATAGGAGCATCTATTTTTCCTCCTTCCTACCACCCACATATTCCACATCCCAGTCAGGGACCTCCTCCCTGACATACAACTTTCAGTGTTTCCAGACCTTCCCCATTTGAACACCATATATGTTGTTGATTTGCCACTAGTTAGAATTAATCATATTTGATTTTAATAAGAATATGGAATTATAAGAAATATTTTAGCAAAAA